>JAOVVF010000028.1:9607439-9622492 GCA_028565595.1 Duopalatinus emarginatus | reverse complement strand
ACTTTTAGCATAACATGTGTTCACCATTTTAATTGTAACATTTCACTTTAAAGCCTTATTCATTTACATAGATTAAATTTCTTTTTTTTGAAATTCTGCGTTTAATTGCGATTAAAATTTTGAATCGTTTTACATATTTAAAGTGGCATAAATGCAAATAATTTTGTAAACATGTACATATGTATATTTTGTAAACGTATATAAAGTTCCTCAAACTGTGGTGGTATGTTCGACTTTAATTCATTAAGGTAGCCTTGACTCAAATTTAAGACAAGTGCTGATTAAAGGCTTGGCTTGGATGCTTCTGTTTACATGACTTTAAACATTTGAGTAAGCAGTTCATTTGCATCCTTGTGAATGATGCTATAACTCAGGTGTAGCACCATGACCAAGTTTTTCCCAGTACCTGCTTTGGACTAACTTGTACAGAATCACTTCCACAGTGTGTCTCTGGGTGTTGGACTAACCTGTATGAGTAGCTTGTTTATAGGACCAACCATACATTTTGTTTAGTGACCTGCTTTCTGTTTATTTTTGGGCAGAACCCGATGTTTATGCTCCCAAGTTTCTGACTGTTGGGTTTGTTGCATATACAGGAGTAGCCTATACATGAGGGATGAAAGTGTGGTGGATCACAGCATTGCATAGTTAAACCTAATGTTATTCATCTCCTAAAGTACTTGAGAATTAGCTGAGAAACTGAACACACCTTCGAACTGCCTTTTATGTTCGTGTTTAGCACATCAACACCGCGCAGATAGCCGTCATTAGTAATCACATGTTCACCGACTTGCTATCCAGACCTAATAATGCTTTATATTTAGTACTGCTTCTGCATCACAATGAAGGGTTTGTGTGAGAAGACTGCCGCTGAGCAAGTGAAGCACAGATTTTCCGACCACCAGTTGTAAGGATTTCAGCAGCTCTATGGGGTTCGAATGCGAACTGCAAATACCATTCAGTATTAGTCACTGCAGTGTGCAAATGTGCCGAGTTGAGATGTGTAGCTGAATTCATGATAATTCTCTCACCTCATGGTCTTGTTTACTATATTCTCATCCTTGTTGCTGTAAAAATAAATCGTAGTGTTTCTTGCATTTTAGCACAATTTTAAACTTGCACCTGCTTATTATAATCAGAATTCGGCATTCTGATTTTAACCTCCTGGCAGAGGCAGTCACAGCCTGCGTGTGTCCAAATATTCTGAGAGTCTGGTCCCAAGAGTGGTTCCTTAACCACAGGCCTACATCTGCTTTCAGAACTCTGGAATATATATACTTGAGTGTATTAGAGGTGTGCCATATCACATTGTTCACGATAATAGCGGTATAATATTTAAAACGTTTACATAATGATGTAATGCATTTTAAAGAATATGGCGTACATCCGTTACATGACTCATAGGCAGAGCAACAGGTATGATGAAAAGTGGCTCAGTGGTGAAGGGCTTTGTCCCCAAAAGGGGAGCGACTTCAGTATTGTGGAGGTGGGTACAGAATATCAATAGAATTCAATTCAATTTTATTTATATACCGCTTTTAACAATGGACATTGTCCCAGAGCAAGCTGGTGGCGACAGTGGCAAGGAAAAACTTCCTGAGATGACAAAAGGAAGAAACCTTGAAAGGAACCAGAATCATAAAGGGAACCCATCCTCATTTGGGTGACACAGAAGTGTGGATATAAACAAAAACAAAAGTGCAGGTAGCCAGAGAATTAAAGTCTGTAATGTAATTCATGGTTTCTACATCTGTCCATTATGGTGTACTTAAGACTGTCCATGGGTCAGATGAGACTGCAAGAAGATAAGGGGGGGTCACAGTGTACACAGGGTTTGGGGAGCAGGAGGAATCAGAACTAAGGGTTGCTGGTATCTACTGGTGCCTCATCTATAGCAGGTGTAGCTCATCAGAAAGGAATCAGTGCAGAGAGGAATCAGTGCAGAGAGCAAGCAGAAACTCCGGCAGACTAGTTAAGACAGCATAACTACAAGGGAGAACCAGAAGGTAACACAGACATGAGGGGGCCCCGGGACATAAGGCAGCCAGCCACTCCGTCATCAAACCTGAGTGAACGCGTGAGGGGTGGGCAACATCCAAAATCAGATGTACAACAAACCACAATGATATACGGTAGGTCTGCATCTAATCTGTTTCACCACCTCAAGCAGAATCACGCAGCAGAGTATGACGGAAATCGGCCATGAGCGTCAACCCAAGCAGACTGAGCATAGCATCACCCGTGTCTTTGGAAAGCTGTACTCCATATGACCGAAAACACGGAAATGCTGGAAGGAAATTACTGACGCCATCGCATTTTGTTTGGCTGAAGACATGATGCTAACTCAGACAGTTGAGTAGGATGGCTTCACACAGTTTATTACAAAGCTAGACTGTCGATACTGAATCCCTAAAAGACAATATTTTTCAAAGACATCACTCCAGACATGTATGAAAAATGCTGTGATTTTTTTTTTTTTTTTTTTTTTGTATAATTGTGTCCAATTGTAGTTTATACACATGCACTTTATTTTTGTGGTAGATTTTTTTTTGTTACATATTTTATTCAGAATCCTGGTAAGTTACAGATGTTTACAAATTTTTGTTTCTACTAAATGTAATAAAAATAAAACTTTGAAATATATTTTGTTGCAATTGTTTTTGAAATATATCGTCCTGAAACCGTACCTGAAATCGTACCTGAAATATCATGATATTATTTTAGGGTTATATCGCCTACCCCTAGAGTGGATCTTTTAGTGCAAACAACCGCACACTTATAAAGCACCAGTGTAGCTCATCATGTACAGTATGGCTGTAGTGTCACGAACAGTCCAGGTTTATCAACTTTTTAAACTTAAATCCTCCACTCTATTTAACACTGATGCCTTTAAGGCTGGCTCATAAAAAAACAGTTTAAGAAAGACCTAGTGATTGAGTTCTTGGCTCTGTTGGTTATCTCTACCAGTCCACCTCAGACCTCATTTGGCCCCTGTGTATTTTGGGTCAGTGCTACTGAGGCAGATAGTCAACTCCTGCTGCTTTAATTTTCCCCTGTGGACCTGGTCCTTATACTGATGGCTCAGACCTGCACCTCCCATTTGTCTCCCAGTGTGTACGCGTGACCTATATTTTTCATGTCATGCGTACAGGTCACGTTTGTCTGCTATGTTTCCTTGACGGTTTACAGACACTGAGTGGACATTAAATGTCAAGAGACACCATCACACCATAATCTTCTAGTTTATGTTTCAGATTTGTTTTTCTTTACTGATTTGCAGTAATGTTTTCCAGCTGCTGATACCGACTCCTCAGGTTGCTGCATATTGGTGTCTAGCTGTTATCTCGAGCTGTTCTGAGCTGTTTGCTATGGTTTCTGGGAGACCAGGCTACGGTTACATGGCAGCATAACTACATAGAAAGCTAGCTATGTACCTGTGTAGTGTAGCGTATATATAAAGTAACTCTGATTAAACAGAAAATGCATCAACATTTCCATGACATGACATTTTATTTGTCGTGTATTTGTTTATCGACAGCCTTTCCAGGGCGTATTTCAGCTTTGTGCCTTATGGTTCCGAGTGGGCTCCGGATAAACCATGACCCTGATGGACTGAGCGATTAAAAGAATGAATGCGTGACTGACTGACTTATTCCAGCAGTCCTAAATGTATATCATTCAATCTGTCACCTCCGTAAGCAATCTTGCTAGTACGTAGCTGGCTTCTTGATTACATTTACATTTACGGCATTTGGCAGATCGACTTACAAGGTTACTGGTATTACAGGTGGGCCAACGTAGTGTTAGGAGTCTTGCCCATGGACCCTTATTGGTGTAGCACAGACTGGCTGCCCAGACCGAGACTCGAACCCAGGTCTCTCACATGGGAGCCAATGATGTTACCACTGTACCACGCCAGCCACGTTCTGTTTAGGCGTTCTGTTGTCTCCGATAGCGTAAAAATAGTTCATATAGACGCTGTGACTCAGGAAATGAATCATCTGCGGTGAGCACGGTCCTGGAGCTTTGTGCTGATCCCTGGATGTTTAAAATGTGTGGCTTTGCCCTGGTCTGTGCCAGCAAACTTGCTTTGTGATGTGGTCAGTGGGGGGCCCTGGGACATAAGCATGCATAAGCATGCTCTTAATTGTTTATTTTTGTTTATTAATTTAATAGCAATTAGTCAGACATTTAAGGCTAATTGAAATAGTGAGAATATTATAGACATGTAGCATTCTTCATTGAATCTGTTGACCGTTACTAAAAATACTGAGTGTGTAAAATATATGGCTGAGTAAAAGGCACTCTGAGCACTCACCTTTTTATAAACACTTATATTCACTGGCTTTTATGACCTAATAATCTTCACTGGCTCAATGGGTGAATGTGGTTTTGGTTGATAATGCTGCTGCCTTGGTGGTCCAACCACAGAGTGCTCTTTATCAGATGTACTGTGCATAGTGAATTAGGTTATTAGGACTGATGCATGATCTGAAAGTGACTTGTTAGCTGTTTTGTTTCTTTTTTTTTTTTTTTTCTCTAGGAGCTGCAGTGATTTTGAAGATATCCTTTCTATACATAACTCTCAGTGTGTTGGAGGTTTGCTTGAACCAGGTTGCCAGAGTGCATGTTGTTGTACTGAAAGTGGTTCGAATTAAAGCGTGACAAACTTCTGAGTTGTCGGGTTGATCAACAGTAATATGGCATTGACTCTGTGACCTCTTGAGGTTCTATGATTGTCCTTCTAATGGACACCTAAGCGACTTGTAATGCACTTCTAGCAGAAGCCTTGGCAGAATGGAGTGTATTGCTTTCCTGAAGGTGTCCATTAAAGTCTAGTGTTTACTAGTTATTGCTGTGGTAGGTCATAGAACAGGTACGTGTTTGAAAACGGAAAAGGAGGAGAGCGAGCTTGTTTACTTGGATTGCGTGTGCCAGGTTGTTGAGTTGACAATTGGACTGAATGATGGCTGCACATGATGGAAGCAGGAAGCCATTTATGTGACCTACAAATGTGGCTCCTGTATACACTGGGCTCTTCTGTCTCACAGAATCAATCAGTGTGTTCTCTTCTATGACATAATATAACAAAGGCAAAAATCAGATTTTAAACACTACATTTAACTGTAAACAAATTAAAAATACAATAGAGAAAAAAAAATCTGAGAAAATATTGATAACTGGTAAAGACTGTAAACAAACGAAACAACTGGCACAGATTGATCATGGCTGATTAATGGGACCCCTGGAACGTCTCTGACAGGTGAATGCTGGGATGAGTTACACACGTTCATTCCCTGCATTCATTTTGATAGGTTTGGCCTCCTCCAACAGGACAATGGGCAACCACACATGTCCAGAGACGCCAAATTATGGTTAAAGGAACGCTCATCTGAGTTTGGGTCTTTTATCATTCACACCTAAGTCACCAGATCTTAACGCTATTGAACACATCTAGGATGCTGTGCAAAGCACTGTGTAACACGTAAATCTTAGACTTCAGAATACAACAGAATTGTGGATCATTCTGCAGGAAGTATGGTATTCATTGCATGTTCTTGGAGTCCATGCCCTGTGGGAAACCTACCAAGTGTACCAGTTTTTCCTGATACTTTAATGTGCCAAGCATGCAGGAGTTATGCTCAGCCTAATGCTGATAATGTATAATAATTACTGGCAATTGCAGTTTGGGTTAAATGACTCAAACCACAGTTAACTAAACAAATCAGAGTATTTTAGGACTGAAACAATTGCTGGTGAATTCTGTTTAAATTCAGGACTTTGACCAAGTCTATGACATACAGATGAAGATAAATGACAGACAGCGATACAAGATTTTAATTTCCATTTTGGTTAAAATTCACTGACATACACTAACAGGCCTCTGTGGATCATCCATATACCTGCTCGTTCATGCAGTTATGCAGTTATTCTTGAACACTGGACACGGCCTGGTCTTTTTTTCCAATTTTAATCTGTCCAGTTACTGTTTTTGACTGACATGAGTGGAACCTGATGTGGTGTTCTGTTATCGTTGGCTTATCCACCATGAGATTTGACATTGTGTGTGTTCTGAGATGCTTTTGAGCTTGTCCTGGTTAAAAAGAGTAGTGGTCTAAGGTAGGGTAGCTTTTTATTCTCCTCCGACCTCTCTGATTACCAAACTGTCTGCAGAACTATTGGGTGTGAAATATATTTGCCAATATTCATATTGTAGGATGGATTGAGTTTATAACATCAGTGTTGCGAACGGTACTATTTGGCAGTGGATTTATACCAGTAAGGTCAGCGCTAGCTATGTGCTGTAACAAAACCGAGCATGAAGGAGTGTGAGACAGCGCAAAACACCCCACAAGATCCCACAGAACAGGCAGTAGACCAACTAAAAGATGAGATGCATTTGGATTCCTGGAACTTAAAGTTGAGTGGATCGTTTTAATATTTTCTTTCTATAATTTGTATTCATATTGTTTCCACTTTGAGGGTGTTATGTGTTTCGGGTGCCTTCTATATAAAGGAGAAAACATACCCTTGCCTTTTTCCAGTGTTTGGTTTACAGGAAGATCACCAAGCAGTCATGAACACATTCAGTTATTTTGTACTGATAATTTTTAGGGAAATGATATAGAAGTTGTAGAAAGGTGAGAAATGATCTATATTGTGATGTAAAATTTTGTCCATATCATTCCGTCCTAGGCTGCTGTGTGAAAAATTCAGCAGATTCAGATTCAAATTTTTACCCAATTCTGATGTTTGATGTGAATTTCTTGACCTGTTTATCCATTCCTTTATACACGCTACTGCTTCCATTTGATTGGCTGATTGGATAATTACATCATTGACCATGTGTACAAGTTGGCGCATAATTGCTCGGTCTAAACCGAGACTAAAAATACCTGTGCTTTTATTAACACTTGTGCACCAGTCCTGGTGAAGTCAAGTGGTTAGTCAATACAAATTTACAGGATTTACAGATCAGTGGTCATTTGAATGCAGGTCCGTGTCTCGCTGTGAAGTCCAAGTCTCAGGCCGTGCTTCACTGGTGTGTATGGTATAAATGGTCAATGATGGCTGCAGTACTTCCACTCCAGTTGAAGTAGTCTGCGGCTGGGTTAAAAGGGCAGTTATGAGTTTTGATACCTGAGTGATACATTCAAACATGTTTGCAATATCCAGTCTGTTTGGCCAAATGAAATTCCCTCCCTCTCGACTCTGTCTGGGCTCCCGAGGTGCACGAAGCAGGCAGAAATTTCATGTTCCATATAAAAAACTCAGACAAATGGTCTTATTATGGTCATTTTTGTCTGTAACTGTAAACAACCATTCAAAAAGTTCAAAGTGTCTCATTTCTGCAATAGTCTAATAAACCTTTATTTTAATGTTCCCACTGGTATCCCTGTTTTTATGTTAATAATTCAGGAACCATCTAAATGTGTAGTTTGCATCAACTGTATATTTAACATTTGACTTGAAATCTATTATTTGTACTTTTTTCCTTTCTAAGTGTGTGTGTGTCTTCTACTCCCAGGGTGTGATCAGCGTGCAACTGGTGGTTACCATGGTAATGGCCTGCGTGATTCAGAAAATTATACCCCACTACTCCTTCGCAAGATGGCTGCTTTGCAGTGGCAGGTAATGAGCAAACGCAATGAGGCTCTTCGGTGTTGATTGACCTTTCGAGTGCTCTAGCGTTGTATCTCAGCAGTTCATACCAGAGGCAGGTTCAACAAGAACAACATGATCTACTCTGCTCAAGCTCTAATTTTATTGTTAGTATAATGGGCCTGCCAAAGATGCATCATTACGCCTCATCAGTGGGACCAAAGGGCAGCATCAGAAAGTGGAATAACCCGAGAGGACCACAACGATCCCCGTCTGGTTCCTCCTAATTAGCTCCATGTGTTTAGAGTAAACAGCTCCTCAGAATGTGTTCAATAATTCAACAGTGCTTGTTTGGGCTGTGAAACTTTTTGATTTTTTTTTTTTTATTTGCTAGTTCAAACACAGATTTCTTTTGCCATGGAGACCTCCATAATTGAGTTTTCATTAATGAATAAATAAACATGGAAAACAACTAAAAGCGGCACAGCCCTCTCAGGACTCGGATGGTTTTCAAACAAAGTTGAAGAGATTGTGCTAATTTTTTTTTTTTTTTTAATCTTCAATATCTCCCCTGTTTATATTTGTATCTGCTGGCTTGCATGTTTTAGTCTGCGCTGGTACCAGCATCCAACAGAAGATGAGTTAAGAAGCCTGGCTGGAAAGCACCAGAAAGGAGGGAAGAACAAAAAGGACAGGTATGTAGTACAACTGAATTCAAATTTTTATAATGTATAATAAAGCAGTGCTAAAGTGTAGTGACGTTTCCTTCACACTGGGAGCACTAGTTTCTGGTCTGATTCTCATTCATTAGCTTTGTTTCATCTGTACACTGAAAGTCCGGCGCATTAATCCCTTAAATAGTACAGATGAGCCAATGTCCACCTTCCTTGTTCCGCTTACCTTCTGGTAAAGTCCTTCTCTTTGGAGCCCTGCTCTAGGGAGACCTCCCGTGCCGAAGCAGGTAGCTCTGAGATCAAAACCAAAGAAGATCGGGATTCCCACTGGGCTTTTGTGCTGGCCGCCGTAGTGTGCATGGCCCTGGGTAAACAACAGAGCTCCAGACGAGAGGATCACTACTTTTTAGGACAGCTGGCCCGCGGCTATGGGGCAAAGGGCTCAAACACTGGCCCCTGTTGATCTGGAGGCCCATGTTCTCCCTCCCTCTTCCCTTTCCAGTATCCTACTGTTCCCAGCAGACCTCAACATTCAACATTCTCATGCCAACAGCCTTAGTGCTGAGGGAGGAATGTGTTTGATTTCAGCATTGTGTATATTTAGCCTCTTTTTTTTAAGCAAGCAAGACTCTAATCCTTAGTAAAAGGTGCAAACACTGATGGCGGTGGTGTTTCCAAGGGAGACTGAGCTATGCTTTGCAAATCTGTATATCATTCCGGGGCTAAAAGCAAATCCTGGTATTTCGGATTTGCTTTTTTTAGTGTGTTTGTGCAATAACTTTGCTTTTAAATCAACATATAAGCAAATATTACCTTATTCAGTATTCAGAGAAGAAGCCAGGACTTTTACTCACACTATAGTGTATGATCTGATGAGTATGTACATGTGGACTTGCATAACTTGCGTAAACGCGTGTGGCTTTTGGTTATTTTTAGAAAATACAATGGCCACATAGACAACAAGCCGCTGACGGTTCCCAAAGACATCGACCTCCAGCTGGAAACGAAATGCATCGCAGAAGTGGACACACTAGGTATATGCACTTCCATCTGCTCCATATCATTAGAAGCCCAGCGGCCTCATATATTCCATGCTGCTCTCTGTACCGAAGACCTCATTACTCTTCTTTTCTGCTAGCTTTGCACTACTTCCCGGAGTTTCAGTGGCTGGTGGACTTCACAGTGGCAGCGACAGCAGTGTACCTCATCACTGAGCTGTACTTCTGTGTGGCTGAGCCTAATGGAGAGATGAACATCAGCGTGGTGTGGAGTTTGTTAGTGCTGGCCTTTGTCATGTATCCTTCGTAACACCACTCGCCCTGGGTTAAGGCTTAATGTGATGAGTGCTGCAGCTTGAATGTCCTGAAGGTTGCATCAGAGCAGATAATGATGGAGGAGGAGTTTGATGTTCTAGCAAAAATTTAAGAGCTGTCATACTTTTTACAAAACACACCATCCAAGGTGTTTTACACTTTATGTGGTAGTTGTGGGTTTGTTGACTAGACTAGATTTTCTTGTTTTGGCTTTGCAATACAGCACATCAAATTCAAAACCAGACAAATGTCTATGATAATGAAGGATTAAGGGGTACAAACTTCCCAGAAATGTAACACACGTGTTATTCTTATGCTTGGTAACATTCAAAAGGGTCAGATATATACTGAAGTCCTAAAACACCGGTACACCAGTCTGATAATTGGTAGGACATGCAGGAATATTCTGTAGGAAATGAACGCCATACTTCCTGTAGAACAGTCCACAATTCTGTTGTATCCTGAGGTATAGTATTTCTGTTTTCCACAGCACTTTACATGGCATCCCTGATGTGATAACAAGTGTTCTTCTGACCACTGTTAGTAGAGCCAAATCCATTACATTTACCTTTACAACCTTTGGCAGACGCTCTTATCTTACAAGTTTATTGGTATTCCAGGTAGGCCACTGTAGTGTTAGGAGTCTTGCCCAAGGACCCTTATTGGTGTAGCACAGACTGGGTGCCCAGATCGGGAATCGAACCCAGGTGTCTCACATGGGAGCCAATAATGTTACCACTGTACCACACCAACCACAACATGAATGGTGTGGTTAGAATAGAATGAATGCAGGACATAAACGGGTGTAACTTGTCAGAAAGAAGACACATAGTTCTCCCTTGTCAGAGATGTTTGTAGATGTATCAGGGGTCCCATTGAATGCCAGCTAAACAAACCCCCTACCATTATGGCGCCACCAGCAATCTGTAGGTTTTTTCTGAAGGTTTTTTCATAGCACTGTATATTAAATTGATAGTGTATATATATATATATTTTGTGTGTGTGTGTTTTTCTCAAGGCATGATCCTTATTTGTAACCTGAGAAAAATTGGCTACCGTGAAGTAACTAATGAATGAAGTTAAATGTTGTCATAAACACAGGAGCTAAAAGAGTAGTGCAAACCACTGGTGACTTTCCTCCCCCCAAAAGTACAGCCTACAGTGTGTTGTGCACAAAAAACAGTTCTTGGATGAAGTTTTAGAGACAGAAGAGACAACCTGTGGTTAACCTATGATGGAATGAAAATTGTAGAGGAAACAAGGGCTTCGCGTGACTTATGATGTCTTGGTGGCATGTGCATGTACAGTGGATGTAAAAAAAAAAAAAGTCTGTAACCCTGTTACCAAAAGCCACGTTTTTATGATAAAAAAAAGATCAGTCATGTCAGACTTAGTTACCAGTCTTAAAGTCTTGTTTCGTAAAGCCTAATATATTCAAATAAGTAAAAATGAAACAAAAATTTTGGCAGAAAATCATCTCTAAAGCATGATGCTGCCACCACCATGCTTCACTGAGGATATGGTGTTCTTTTGGTAATGTGCTTGTTTTGTGCAGAATTATAAAATTATTATACCTTTAAATATACCTGGAATTTTGGAATGGGTCCCAACACACCAATATTCGTTTTCCCCGCATGGTTTGAGGCGGTTTTCTCAGTTGGGTTTTCTGAGAAAGGCCTTCCTTCTGTCTAGCTGCCCTACCCCAGATCACAGACATGAAGAATATGAGAAATTGTTGTTATATGCAGAGACTAATCAATTTTTGGCAGTTATTACTGTCACTCCTGTAATGTTGCTGCATGTCTCTTGACAGCCTCGCCGGAACGTCGTCGTCTAAATTTTGAAGAGACGTCCTGTTCTCTGTAATGTTGCCAAGGTGTCTCATTTTCTCCACTTGTTAATGATAGACTTCGCGGTGGTCCATGCGCATGTAATGCTTTTGAAAATCTTGTAAATCCTTCTCTCGATTGATATCTTTCAACAAGATACCATACATGCTCTGTCTTTTTATGGGGTTAATCAGAAACATTTCACTGGTTGACCTCTGTGTGATAATTGCTTTTAAACACAGCCACATCCCCAAATATATAAGGATGTGCACACTTATGCAACCAGCTATTGTATCTTTTTTTATATATTCTTTCATTTTTATATGTTGATGTACTGGCATGATTTATCTTGTTTCTTATTTTCTTAGCTCACAAAATCCTGCCATTTGTGTAAACATTTCATATCCACTAGATGTGACTGCCAGTGTAAAATATCTCCTCATATATTTTACTTGCTGAAAACAAGACCAGGGGTAGGCAGGAAACTTATAGAACAGCAGCAAATAGCCTGGCAACAATGATAGTTTTTTTGTAAACAGCCCCAGCAAGATATACTTTAGAGCTGGAACTGGTATTCAGGTTAAATATTCCCTCTGGTAAAGTTTTTAATACAGGAAGTCTTAGGGTGAGCGTGTTATAAACAGCTCTCTTTGTTGAAAAGATCCGTTTTCGTAGAGAAAGTGTAGTTGGGTGAAATTTCTGCTTTTGCGAGTCAGCACCTGTTGCTCTTTACCTGCTACTTTCCTACTTCTCTTGCTGCTAAATCACGCACATTAACCCCAGAACAGTCTAGAAGGATCAATCTCCCAGCTATATGCATTGCCCCTCACCCACTCACAACCTGCTTCTGAAGATTGGACTCCCAATTTTCAATGACCAAACCAGACTGATTTGCCTGGGGAAAAAAAAAAGGTTGGCGCAATAGGAAAGAGGGAGGCTGGCTGATGGCATGATAAAGATGATGAGGATGATGATAGGCCTGTGTGAGTGCAAATGGATGAACGGTGTCAGGAAGGAGCCATTTTACTGGGCTGGCTCTGAAGAGTGTGTGCCAGAGAAATGGCTTTGTCAATGTGATGGGCAGTGAGACGTTTCCTTAGATGGCCTTCTCCAGTTGTCTGTGATTTTTGCACTGTGCACCCACATGATTGACCTGGACCGGTGTAATCAACTCTACTAGATTTGAGCATGCAGGCTTCATGAGGTGGCTGATTATAATACCTTCCTACTAATAATATCTTTTTATTCCCTTTCGGCTTTTAATACATTTAACTTGGAGTCTCAGCTTGGCCTGTAGCTTTTTTGTAGTTACAGCTAAAGGCTGTTTTCATACGTCTTTTCACTAAGAGTTACTGATGATTATGTTTTTAGATATGATTCTTATTAAAATACATTAGATGGATTTAACTGATTGGCCAAACAATGTATTAATCATTATTTCTGCTTTAAGCTTTAAGACTCAGGTGCACACCATAGGCCAGGTCAGGTCTGGGGTTGTTTCCTTCCCTTTCTCCTCTTCTTCAAATTCTCCTCAATCCACTTTAACTCCAAATCTACTTTAATTTTATCTGACATCTTTTTTGCGAGAGATTTCTCTCACCCCGTCCTGTACACCAAGCACCGTGTAGTCATGATTGTAAGAAGAAGCTGAAAGCCGAGCCACTGAACCTAATCATAAGCTACTGTTTTTCCCTGGGAGCTGCAGATCCCTTCTGAGCTCATATTAATGAATGATCAAAAGTTTGGAGACGCAAACCGAGCTTTGGATTTGTAGGCTTCAACATAAGAGGTATATGGAGTTGGAACATGGTGTATTAGAATAGCTCCCAGTTCTCGACATGATGTGATAAGGATATAGCCCAGATTGGCTCTTGAGTTTGAGAAGCAGTGAATTGCAATGCTAAAAATAAGTCTAGTTTAAAAACCAAGGCATTAATCTGAACCAAAACTTAATTGCAAGATCACTTGGCTCTGTTTTTCCTGAAAAGAGGGACGCACAGTGGCTGTATTATAACAGTTAAGTACTTAACTCCTGATTCCTTCAGTAAGATCCTCTTCTCCCTCACGGCTCACTATTTCAAGCTGGAGGAAGGTGGTGAGCGATCTCTCTGCATCACCTTTGGCTTCTTCTTCTTTGTCAAAGCAATGGCCATCCTCATAGTCACTGAGAACTACCTGGAGTTTGGACTTGAAACAGGTGCGGTATGACTACGATGTTTACTACACTTTGTCAATTTCTTCCTCAGTAGACGCCATTGGGATTAAAGCTTGTTTAATTATTGCAATCATGATCATGTGACTGCCACAATTCCAACATTACTTTTTTTTAAAGACCCACTTTATCATGCATTATGCCAAAGTGTAGGATTTCTCCATTTTTATTAAATAAAAATTAAACTATCTTTATGATGCACTGCATCTCACGCTTTCTGCGATTATATTATAGAAATACTGTCACGTGTACTTTAGATATAAAATTATACGCCTCATGCCCATCAAGTCGCCACCTAAAAATCTCTGGAGAAACTTTATTCTTACTTGCAGTGGGTGGATTTATGTGAGCAACACATAGGCATGCCCAGGATACAGCTAGAGCTTGGTTCGAATTTGTTGCCTGTTTATGTATAGCAAAAGTTTGTGTTTGGTGAATAAGCCCTTAATGAGCGAAACGTTTCTGTGTCCGATTTACAGTAAGTAAATCCCATAATGTGTAGATTCGCCATCAAAGTAAGATCTCTTAGTCTGTTTTTTCTTTCCGTTTGGATTTTTCTTAAAGAAGCCTATAACCTAAAAGGGTTTTTAATCAGTTTAACTCTCAGTTTATCCAAACAGTTGAGGCGTGTAAATGGATTCAACAATATAAATGGCATAAAATAACGTTTGCAGAATTTACATTGGGTTTGCCAACATAACTCCAACAAAATGTTGTAGAATTCATTGTCCCTAATTTTGGCTCATGATTAAGACATTTATTAGTCAGATTTAGTCATCTGATTGCCTCACACCTAGAGTGCTCGGATTTCTAATTAATAAGAACGGCATCTGCAAATTGAGTGATTGGTGAGTAGATGTTGGTATAACAATCACTGATATTGATGATTTATTTAGCTTGTCATGAAATAATGAATACAAAACAGGTTTCTCTATTAGAAACCCATTATCTTAAAAGAAATGCCAGTTGTTTAAATAAATGGATTTCTTCTAAAAAAAAAAAAGGTTTTTCCTTGTTTACAGGTTTTGCAAATTTTTCTGAAAGTGCTGTTCAATTTCTGGAGACCCAGGGTCTGCAGTCCCAGTGAGTAATACTTATAATAGGGAGTGTGTGTGTGTGTGTGTTTGTGCGTAAGTGTGCAGGTGCATATTTGTAACCCTGCTGTGAACAAGCTTTGCTTTCTGCCTTACTGTGTAGGGGCCCTATATCCAAACTAACCTTCAAGCTGGTTCTGGCTCTACTCTGCTCTCTGATTGGAGCGTTCCTCACCTTTCCTGGGCTGCGATTGGCCCAGATGCACCTTGATGCCCTCACTCTAAACATCAGCAAATTCACACAGTGAGTGCCCTCAGAAGTCATCTTGCGAAGCAGCTTTGCGGCAAGCCGGTCGGTTCGCAGCTCTGGTCCTATTCCGATGTCGAAA
>JAOVVF010000028.1:9590325-9604828 GCA_028565595.1 Duopalatinus emarginatus | reverse complement strand
CTGCAGTGAACCCAATTTAATGTGGACTAGAACTTAAAACCGCTGCATATTAAGTGTAATCCTTATGTGACATTAAATATTATATATTGTACATGGTATATCAAATCTTTTGAAAAGCAGGATTATGTCAACTAAATAACAGAAAAGCACCCTGTGCTAGTTTGTGTTGTCGCATGCAGTTATTGCTGCATGTTGTTGCACTGATATATTAAGAAACACCCCTTCTGTCTCTCTTCCCTTGCTCCTGTTAGGATGTCAGAGAAGACATACGACACGCTGCGCCTGTGGGCTATTCTGCTGCTGTGTGCGCTAAGGCTGGCCATGATGCGCCACCACCTACAGGCCTACCTCAACCTGGCCCAGAAGGGTGTCGAGCAGATGAAGAAGGAAGCTGGGCGCATCAGCACAGTCGAACTGCAGAAAATGGTGTGTAGCTGGACTTTCTACATGCTTCTTTAAGGAGTGTAATATTATGAAATGAAATGGTCTAGATTTGTCAGGTTGTCTGAGTTAAAACTGTTCCGCTGTCATTAACGGAGTGGATGAATCATTCTTCTGTGCCATGTTGACTGGCAAGATATGAATGAATCATCATCCTAACCGGATACAGGTGTATGAATGTGTCCAGATACCCACCTTCTCCATCCCCTAAAGATCCCGCTGCATTAGCATAGCGGCGTCCTTCCGTGATGAAAAAATGTTGTAATGAAAAAGGATTGAGTCATATTGTTGCCCTCTGAAATGGGCCTGCTATTTGGGTTTAGTGGAGCTTCAGTTGAGATCAAAACCTCCAGCACTCCAGAGCTTGAGCCAAGGGAAAGAGCCTGTTTGATGTGCGAGGCTCATAAATGGCTGTGGCGGCACGGTGGCGTCTGGTCTTACCGCCTTTCTCAGTATTTATACGTTTTCAGTCCTTCCCCCTAGCTAAACTCCCAGGGAACAGTCTCTTTGAGTCTGTTTGATGAACCCATCTTGCCCTGAAGTAGCTTGTTTTTTTGAAGTGGATTTGTGCAAAGGAGCTGTTTTTAACTGCAAATATGTTCTCTTTTTTTCCGCCAGGTTGCTCGTGTCTTTTACTACCTGTGTGTGATAGCTCTTCAGTATGTCGCACCGCTGGTGATGCTGCTGCACACAACTTTGCTGCTAAAGACATTAGGTAAGTAGCAGCATTTCTGAGTAGGATTGGGGGATATGACCCTGATGAATAGACCATGAAGATTGCGCAATGCCCCGAGGGTATCAAGTTTTGTCTGTACTTTGGGTCAAAAAAATAAAAGAGCACGTACAATCAGTTGAATAAGAATGATATTAATTATATTATTAATTATTATAATATTAATTAATTGTATTGATTTCCACTTATTCGCTAGTTCTTAATAACAAAGAGCAAACACGTTTCCTCATGAATCCACAACATCTTTTCAAACAGCTACTAATGCAGTTGGCTGTCCACATCCTCGTACATGAGCTCTGAGACACCTACAACTAGCTAGCGTCTCTGTAATTGACAGGAGATCAATGCCGTCCCTCTCAGCCAGATAGCGCAGGCCATGGATAGTTGTGGCCTGTATCTTTTCATACTTACTGAATGTAATATAATGTAATATAATTGGATGATTGATCATGTTTAATAACTTTTAAAGGCATTTCTACTACTATCATGAACTAAAATTACAGTATCAGTAAAATATGTATACCTTAGCATTAATTTTCAATCTGTTCTCTTTATATGGTTTATATATCTAAGAAAAATCAAGATGTATTTGACCATATTTAAATATTGCAGGGCTGAATAAAAATTTTTATGTAAAATCTCCAAGGGACTGATTTTTTTTTTTTTTTTTTTTTTTTTTTTTTTCCCCCTATTGTATTTTTCCCTGGGGCATAAATATTATGAAAACCAAGTGATAAGAGCTTCAATAGCAGGTTCTTTACCTACACAGGTCATGCCCTGAAATCCTGGTTGCCTTAGAAGACTGCAGTATGCTAATAATTGTATCTTACTACCCACTACTAAGCTACTACCTGAATTTATCCTGATGTCTTATCAGGTGGACATTCCTGGGGCATTTACACTGAAGAGAATGAGGACTCTTACCTGGGTACAGCAGGACAAGAAGACACTCAGACACCACAGACAGCAGCACAGCTCTCTGTGGCTTTGGGAGGACTGAGGACCGTTTTCACACCTTTGCTTTTTCGAGGCCTCCTCTCCTTCCTCACCTGGTGGATTGCTGCCTGTTTGTTCTCCACGTCTCTCTTCGGCCTCTTTTACCACCAGTACCTGATGGCTGCATAGCGACTGGTTGTTCCTGATGCCCAGTGCTAGCAGATAGGACTGTACAGCCAAAGGCCTAGAAACTCCATCCATTTTTTTTTCACAATCATATCTCTCTCTTACGGGCTTCCTTTATTGACTTTGATGTCCTTTCGAAAAACAATGTTTTCAGCATCACATACGAACAATAATAATAATTGTAGTAATAACGATTAATGATTTGATATTCATAACGTTGGGAATAGTGGACGGAGGATTGACTCCTGGACAGGGAGTGTGTAGGTCGATTTAACAAGGCAGAACACCTATGAATGTGCAGATGGATTCATTTTTATGGGCCTTTTTTTTTTGTTTTGTTTTACACACACTGAGAATTTCGGAGCTGTGCATTGCTTTATTGAGATACTGTATTTTTAGAGTTCTAAATGGATGATAGATGATATGCAAAAAAAGCAGGGTTTTTAAATGTGATTTTAAGTCATTTTTCACTTTCGCCTCTGAAACGTGGCTCTGCTGTAGGGAAGGTGGACACCCCCAGTGTTATGCAACTCTAATAACTAACAAGTGTTGTATTTCAGCAAAGAATAGCACTGGGGCACCTGGGAGGGGGTGTATTAATTAAAATGTGGGGATTGTTTTTATCTTTATTGCCAGGCAGGTGTTTAATAGACCTTCCTGTTTGAGTTTGTGTAACTGTACAAAGACTGAGCTAATTTAACAGTATGTGTGTGTGCATGTATGTGTGAGAACAGACAAGTGTTAGAATAAAGACATCAATGCCTGCGGGCTGCAGCTGACCCCTGCCGCTTGCAGGCGTAAATCTAAAAAGGGCATTTTGAACAAGAAAGGAGTGATCTTTGGAAACGATCTAAAGCACTGGCCTCCGCTCTGCTCCTGTCTCTCCTTTTAGTTTAACTGGTCAAACGTTTTGCTTTGAATCTTGGGTCCAGCGTGATCAAACAGAGCCTGCAAGTGCACCGCACATTGCTACCATGTCATGCCTATTGATTTGCCGTCACGGCTGTAGTATTTGGATTGATTTCCGTTTAGCTTTGTATTAAGGTGCCAAGGATGCGTGTAAGTGCTAATCTGTTGCGAGTGTATCCGCTTGTGTCCATTCTCTGACATCGAACCAGGTGGCCTGCTGTGAAATGTAAGTATTGACACTCAAATGTTCTCCGCAGTGTACAAGCAATAGGGGAAGAAACCTGATGGCTTGTTAATTCAAGGAGAGTTTGGTGTATCTCGTGTGCAGCAGTATAGCAGTGCATGAGTCAGATTTTTATGAATTTTAGTCAAACACGGGGATTGCACTACAGCTCAGACAAGCAGGACCGATACAGGATACACATATCAGTTAGATTTGTAATTGTGTTTTTTTTTTTTTAATGATTATTACCACTTTAACTCTTTTATGAGTTGTAAACGTCAGTCTTATCGTCTCTCTCCATTTTGCATTTTGGAGAGTGTGCACAATATGAATGTATCAGTCCTGCGATTTTAATATAAGACTTTTCATTTCATTATTTTTTTTTTTTCCTGGTTCATTTACAAATTTTTAGCTTGGCCAAACTGGTTACAGTGTTGGTTAGTAATGCTGACCAAATCCATTATTCATTAACATGCAGTGGTTTAATATTCAGAAAACTGTCTGTTACCTCAGAATAACATGACTTTGAGTCAGTATTAAAAGTAGGAAATTGGACAATAACAGTGTTCCAATAATTCACAATTTTGGCCGAAATGTACTTTGCACAATCATCACCTAATCAGTCAGTCATATATCCAGTGTCAGTGGAGCATTTATGAGCATTTAAAAGCTCTTTATCATGCAAGCAAGAAACTACTGACTTTGCCAAGTTAAATTCTTACCTTTTTGTTATTTCTAGCACTTCTAATTTCAAACAAATAGTTGAAGAGTGACCAAGAGCAGAAGGAAGCTGTTTATCATTTACTAAATACCTCTTTTTCATCAAAGCTATGTGTCTTTAAACATTTCAAACCTAATGCCAAATAACATATAATCTAGGGTTCTTGGGCTGTTTGGATTTCACAAGACAAATTTGACAAATCATTTGTAAAATTCCTATTCTTTTCTTTCTATTCTTTCTTTTCTTTTCTTTTCTTTTCTTTTCTTCATTGACTTGTAGTGGAGATGAAGCTGGGACACTTCTTAAAATCCACAAGCCAGAATGGCCTTGTTTGTCTTAATTGTGTTTTATGTATGGCTGTTGTACTGTTTTATTTATTATTTTGTTAGTTTGTGTTTAATAAATGAATGTTGAGGGAAATTCTAACATTTTTGTTTTGTTTCCTTTTTTTTTCTTTTTCTTTTTTGTGTTTTTTAAGTGCATTTGCTTAATTTAAATTACATTTTAGACACTTGTTTAACAGCTCATTTTTGTACACATGCATATACACTGTAATACCAGAAAAACTGTTACACTAGTCTAATAATTAGTAGGTTCCTAATGGGTCATGGACTCTGTGAGCTTGTGGAAATATTCTGTAGGCAATTAACAGAAAAATTCTGTTGTATTCTGAGTCGTAGGTTTTCTGTGTTCCACAGCACATTACTGAGATAATGTTGAGATCTGGTGACTTGGGTAAGAATGACAAAACCCCAAACTCACATCCTTTTAACTATAGTTTGCTGTCTCTAGATGTGTGGTGCATTGTCCTGTTGGAAGAGGCCAAACCCATCAGAATAAATGCGGGGCATGACCAGGTGTAACTTTTCAAAAAAAGAGGCGCACACAATGTTCAATTGTCAGAGATGTAGATCTACCAGAGTGTCCCATAGGATGCCAGCTAAACAAATTCTATAACATTATGAAGCTGCCACCAATCCATGCCAGTTTTTTTGCAGTCTGTACCAGTTTTTCTTGTATAGCACGTTTTCAATTCAAATAAATTTTATTGATATAGCAATTTTGAACATGGACATTGTCCCAAAGACGCTTTACAAAAATATAAAATATAAAAATGTTATCCCTGATGAGCAAGCCAGAGGCAACAATGGCAAGGAAAAACTTCCTGAGATGACAAGAGGAAGAAACCTTGAGAGGAACCAGACATCAGAGGTGGTGTAAAAGCACTTGTATATCCCTTTATGTGCATTCACACTTATGCCAAGACCTTGCAACATAATCACAGAGTGACACATGACATTGAATTTGCTGTAAATTCTCTCGGCAGACATAAAGGCACCTCTTCTGCAATCACTTTAACTGACAAGAAAATCTGGCCCTTATCCGGGGTTCATAGAACCAGAGCTCTGCATATTGTTCTGTTCCACTTCTCCTGCATGGGGGATATTAAAAACATATAGCATATGCCAACAGTGTCATGAGAACTAGCACTCACCATGCAGAGTACACAGAAAGATGTTCAGAGATGACCTTGGCACTCACTACTATGTGTGAAAGTTGACTATGGAGAAGGTGCATGGAGGCATCCTGGGAGCAGCAGAATGGACTTCATTAAACAGCACACCTGGAAATAATAATTATGAGGAGATGACAATCAATGGACTTCTGTTTAAAGATGATAGCTGCTTAAACAAAGGCCCAGACTCATCAAGGAACAAATTCTCATTTGGGTGACAAGTTGGTCTGATGAGACACCAAGAATGGGGTGGGTGGGGGGGTGTATCTTAGCTTGACATTTAGGACAAATCTTTTCAGCAAGGAAGACTCCTGCATACACAGTTCCAGCTTCTAGCATAAGCGTTAGAGGAGTAAACGTGTATAGTAGAAGAGAAAAGGCATAAGGACAGTCATGGGGCAACACATCCTGTTCCGCTGGGTTGTCTAGCTTTGCCACAGCGAACTGCAATCAGCAGTGTGTTCATTCCAACAGCGTTAGAGTGCACTGAGTGCAAATATTCATTTCCAAACCTTTCCCAGATATGGGCTACAGATGACACTCTTATGGATGGATGTGCCATTTCAGGCATTGTACCGCAGACAGGTTTTCCTCAGTGATGCCAGTCTAGGCAGATGAGTTGCCCTCAGAAAGTCCTGTGGTGATCAAAAATATTTTTTGCAAGACGCAGACAGCCATTTAACATCATGTTACCTCGGTTACACTGATGGTTGATTATAGCTAATTGTTGCAATTTTGTCTGAGCAAACCAACACATGTTAATATCAGAACTGGTAAAATATTGACAGCTTCTTAATTACAGCTGGTTGATGTGGCTATCATTGGATTACTCTTACTGAGACAATAATGGAGTTTGGGTTGCAGACGTAAGCAGTATCTCCAGGAACTTCATGTTGATCGCCATGGCGGATAAAATCATCCCAGTCCCAGTCCCATACATGGCAGTTTGTTGAGAATCTGACCTGCCTGTTATTCTTCAAATTAACTAAAACAACTGAAATAGCCGTAGGTAAGTTGAGGCCTGTCCAAATTTTTTCTCATATATAGTCATCAATAATATCTTTGTGCTGTGAAATATTTAATTCTGCCACAACTGGCATTGTGCGAAAAAGTATATTCAATGTGCATTGCATAGCACTATCTAGTCTTGCAACGGCTACGTCTGCACCTGCTATAGGCTAGCAGTCTGATCCAGACACTTCTTCAGATGCTTCTGAGGCCGGATTTAAACATGGTGTTTCAACTGCTAGGTCATTGTCAGTCTGAAGGCACATAATATAGTGAGGGGTAATCAACTTAATCATGCTAGTAGCACATTAGCCACAGGCCTGTTTGTAGTGTTGAGAGCAGGGGGGCATGTATTACAAGGAGAGAAAACAGGCAAAAACTCAGCTGGTGAGAAACGTTCACAAAAACATACCAGTTACAGAGCAGAGAGTAAAATGGTAAAGTGCAAGCTCATAGAGATAACATAGTGAGCAAGGTGTTATGTGATATCTAATAGAGGCCAGGAAAAAACAAAGCTAATAGATGCTAGGAAGCTGATGGCATTCTGTATACAGAGCCAGACCACTGAGGTAGGGGAGAATATTCCAAGCTACGGAGGTCATGATGTGTCATGATGGCTCCATGGTGAGTACATGTGATCCAATGTCTACAATCCAAAAATCATGAAGGACACATGACTACATAATGATAATATTTATGGCAAATATGTGTTACCCCTCTATGCATTTTTTTGAAAATCACATGTCTCGCACTACCCCTGGTGGTTAGGTAGACTAAGACTGACCTAAGTATTAAATGAGACTTGATATGTGCCACTGTAGAAATTACCGGACAATTGCCATGAATGTGTAAGTTCGTAACTTTACGAATCAGTATTTACTAATTCATCTGCATAACTAGCTAGATATCTAGCTACCAACGCTAGCAAGCTATTCATTCAACATACATCATATTAGCTTGTGAAAATGAATGTTAAATATCTTTTAGCGACACTATTCATGTTGCTTTTTGAACAAATTCCAAGGTGATGATAAATTTCTGCGTATATTGTGGTATTTTGTATAAAAAGTTACTGATACTCTATGTAACAGGTAAAAGAATAGCCCAGATCCCACAGAGTGAATAGCATTCCTGTACTCGTTTAAGATATGCCTTTGTACTATTGTTGATCTGACCTGGAACATCGGGCCTCTCCTTCTTCTCAGTCTTTGGATCAATGAGACAGATTCCAAAACAAACAGTCGGAGTGGGTCTTTTCTTCTTTTGAGAGGGCTCTATTCACTTTGCCCATCTTTAGCGCAGCCCACCGTGTGGCCTTTTCAGGACCATCATTCCCAAGTACTCCAATTTAACAGAAGCTTTCAAAAAAAGTTTGCAAAACGGCACTTTTAAATCACCTATTCGTTGTCTCTGGCAGATAATGAGGACTTGATGATTGGGCTGTTTCTGTTGAAAGAGGGGAAATAAATACTGAGATGTCGGCATAATGGCTGACCTCACCTTGCTGTCTTTGTATTTAATGAATACAGGAAGTCCACTTGTGTCTTATCATGAGTATCAGCCTGGAAACCTTGTATCAACAATCTATACTTGATTTGATTTTTAAGATTACTGGGATAAGAGTGAGTTTTTATTTTGTATTGTTTATAGAAAGGTGTAACATTTTTCTACTAATAGTAAATAATAATTATTATAATTCAGTACTTTACAGAGGGTACTGATTCCCATATGGGGGGGGGGGGATCAGCTTTTCTTTTTGACTTGTTATATACCACAGTCATTAACACTATGTTTTATATGCTACCACCACAACACTGGATATTTAACACCAAATTACGACATCTCTGCAGACTCTGGATAAAACACTAAGACTCAGAGCATGAATATATTCTAACACTTTCCCAAACCAAATGATTGGCCTGCTGCTGTGGTGTTACATGTCATTTAATTATATTGAGTTGGACAGTGAATATTTTATGCTATATATAATTGTGGAAAATAAGGGGAAGTGAATGGCTGCATGAAAAAATGTCAGTTTAACTGCCCTGACAAAAGGCTGAAAAGGAGGATTTTGAACAGATTACACTGCCCCCTTGTGATCAAAACCTTATGCAGCAGGGTCACAAATTAGAATCTTTTTTTTACTCTCTCATCAGAATGAAAATGTATGAATGGTTCAATAAGAAGACTAACCTTTTTATGATATTAAAATAAATTCTGTCATTTGACAGTCTGACAGATGAGTCTGAAAAAGTATTATTTTGACACAAAACAATATTTAACGAGAGACTGAGACCAGATTGAGAAAAAAAGACACAATTTGAGTCTACGCTTTAAGATTTAATATATACACAGTCATGTACCAAGCATTTTTTAAATTATTAAGACACACTGCATAACCAAAATTAAAATTTCTCACGTCTCATTATTGATGATAATGTCTTTGGTAGAAATTCTTTCATAATCCATGCATAAAAGTTTTACAAGGGGCTAATCATTTTTGGTCAGCCGTGTACTAGCCTGTTTAGCTTTGCTAGTTTAAACCTTGGTGGCCTTTTATGTGTCCCTTGAGTCTTTCATTTAAGCTTTGGCCAGCAGTCCAGGGCACCAAGGGTCAGTAGCCAGTCAATTGGAGGCCTCGGGGGACCCTGGGATTCCAGCAGTCCTGCTAGAGGCTGTGTGTGGGGGCATGTTTGTAGATTTTAGCGCAGACTAAATGTCCTCATAAGGACAGAAATATCTGATAGTTTAGACCTAGTGAGGACATTTGGCTGGTGAGGAAAACTAGACAGAATTTTATATATAAAAATGAAACCAGATTTTTGGCCTAAGATTAATTATTTGTGTTAATAACCAGAGGAAGGTCCTGACAAGACAGACGTGTGTGTGTGTGTAAGTGTGTGTGAGGAAAGTAAAAAAGAGAAAAAAAAAAAGATAATTTCTTCCACCAAAAATATATGACTTCTCACTAAATCGAATTGCACAAGGCTAAAAATGACAGCAGTGATTTCTTGTTCTCGTAAAAAAGGAGGAATTTTATTGTTATAAAAAGACACATCAGCACACGTATAATCTGAAAATGGAGCCATTTCTCGATTGGTGTCAATGTGTTCTGCTTAAAAATGTCCGTTAGAGGGAAAGTCAGGTTGAGAAATAGCTCCTGATTTATATATTTATTTATTTATTTATTTTGGAGGCTGTTATTTGTTAAAGGGAAATGCCCATTAGCTATGAAAAGCCACCATCGTTTATCTCACAATATGCGGCTGTAAATTGTGGCATTATCTGAGGAGAACAGAGCTGGGATATTAGAATTAGAAAGAACCTGAGATGTATTCCCGACGCATACATTACTGCCACAATGTGTGTCTAAGAAGAAGAAATAAACCCTTAGTCACTCCTGCATGAAAGCACGGCCTGAGCTTGGAGATTTACTTCCGCATTCATTGACATGGCCCCGGCTCTGCCTGACTGTTTGCTGCCGTGCTCGTGTTGCTGCTGGAGACCGCGCGCGCTGTGTGTGTGTCGCGTAGCATCCCGGCATGCTGCAGGAGCCTCGGCCCCATAAGTCAGAGCTGGAGGTGAAAGGCGTGATGTGGCCTCTGCATGGCGTCCTGTGAAAGAATAAAACAAGAGGAATAAAAGGAAAGAAAGAGTTTTGTGTTAGCATGTCTCTCTCTGCAAGGGGCTCTGTCTCTGTGTAAGCTAAAGAAAAGATGCTTTTTCTGGAGAGCCCGAGACGTGCATGCTTCATGCAGGGGCCCTCCTCCTCCTCCCCCTCTTCCTCCTCCTCATTTCACTAAAGCGAGCCCATTTAGTGAACGCCGTGCCATTGTTACCTAGCAACAGTTTAATTAAAATGGCATCAGCGACCTGTGAGGCTTTTCTGCAAAAGCAGTGTCTCGATGTAAGCATGTTTTCCCTCCTTTCCTTTCTGAATCATATACAAACATCATATTAATATTTACACCCTTTCCCCTTTTATTTGTTTATATTCTCGGTTTATGCACATTCATTAAAATGCATGCATTAAAATTATGTGTAAAAATATAAACAGAAAGAGAAATTCGACCTAGATACATGATGAAGCTTGTGAGAAAACTGTGAAAAGACTCATTCTTTTTTTTTCCCTCATTCAGTTTTTTTAAATAAGAAAGAAATATCTGTAAATAAAGAGTTTACAGGTTTTATAGGGGAAAAAACTAACAAAAAATTACAGAATTTATTACAGTGTAAATTGGCCACATTAATAATATTCTCAAGGAATATGGTTCATATTCAAGTACAACAGAAAATCACTTGTTCAGCCTGTGTACAACAGGCATGATAGATAGCTAGATAGATAGATAGATAGATAGATAGATAGATAGATGTGTTTATTTAGAAATATCAACCATATTTTCTATATGCTTTTGTTGCCCTGAGCTTTAGAAAACACACAAACAGGTTTAATACTAATGTGGTGTCTATTAATTCATTAATAAATTCAAACAATTAGGGTTATGTGAATATCAAAACAAAGACATTTTAATTTCTTTATGTAAAATGTGAAGTGTAGCCCAGAACAAACTGTGGTGCTTAAATTATTTTTTTGCATTCAAATAGTAAATTCTGTATATTATACATTCAGGCACAGTAATTTAAGCATTTACATTAGGTCAGTTTCATTTGGCCAAACAGACTGGATATTGCAAATGTGTGTATCAAAACTCATAACTGCCCATTTAACCCACCATCAGACTAGATAGACAGCCAGAAAAAAAGATAGGTAGATTTTTATTCTGCTGCATAAACGGCACTACTTTTATATCAACATCAGTATATTTAATGCATTCCTGAAAAAAAAAAAAAAGCTTTTAAATGTGAAGCAGTAATGCAAGATAGAGCAGGTTTTAACCTGGCAAATAAGGAAACGGATTTCATAATTGCAAGGTCTCCACCTTGAAAGTTGCTCAGAGAGTGTCACTTTCACCAAATTGATGTGAGAATACACACTGCCATCGGCTGCTCCTTGTCCTAAAAAGGTGATGAAGGAGAATTTTAGATCAGGCGGTTGGAATGATGGGAACCTAATTTTAACTATTTCTCCTGAGACCTCTTCTTTTCCGTGTTGCAAATGACTCTGTACTTTCTATTTGCTTTCTGTCAACCTTAGCTTTATAAAACACACAAGCGGGTTTAAGGCTAATGTAGTGCCTATGAATCGATGGATCGTTCAAATAATCGGGTTGATGTGCATATCAAAACGACAACATTTTTAATTCACAGATGTGAAATTAATCTTTGCATCTGAATAGTAAATTCTAGTAGTAAAATAGTAAAATCACTCATTCAGGCATAGTAATTTAAGCATTTAGTTTTGATTAGATACTTTTTCAAATGATCCTTTTCAGATGAACGTTCTCATAAAATATTTACAGAATTGCCTCAGTGATTTCAGGCCAGGATAAACACACTGTGATTGGTAAACACCACTGATGTCTACATTTTTTAAATTCTCTGTGTTAATGGAGGGCTGGATGGGAAAGTGTGTGTAGGGATCAGCTCCGATCAGTCCATGTCTGTTCCTCCAGACACACTTCTCCACTCTCACAATGCCCACTATGATCACGGTACGTCCTTCATACCAACGGCAGACAATAGTTAGAGCCTGAGGCCATATGCTGGGCCTCTTGATGCAGGTTCGTCTGCGCGGTCATGTGTGGGAAAAGGGGGTATTTCGTCTGGGCCAGACAAGAAAGGTCAGAAGGGAAAATCCACATGAGAAAATTTATGATTTCTGTATAATGATGATCAGGCATGTCTGAGACCGGTAGCTTGTGTCCAAGAGGTCCTGATGGCTGACCGCAATTGTACTTAAAATTACAAGCCTTGTTCTTTTTCAACCATCACAACCCATTGTTTAATTATAATCATTTAAAACTGACAATTGAATAAAGACAGTCAGTATTAGGAGTGTTTTAAGAACTGAAAATTCACCCTATCAAAAAGATAACAGTTGTGCATTATTACAAACGAACACTAAGAAGCGAAGCAATCGAGACATACATTAGACGGATATTTAAATTCAGGACAGTCTTCCTCCACCACCCTCCCCCACACCACTAATACCACCATTTCTCCCATGATTACTATGCATATAACCCTCTCACCATAGCATGCATTAATTAGCATGCAGATAACTAGAGGCTCACTCCATTCACTCCAGCCCGAGACTCTTTCATTAACATGACAGTAGCCATACACTCGCTTGCTCCTCCATGCTTCCATCCTGGGGCCTCTGGTTTAAAAGTGGGCCCCTTAGACACAAATCTTCTAGTTCTTTCTTTTTTCATTTCCATCCTCATTCGGCTTTGCTCTCACATGTTAACTCGAGATAATCACAAACATTACCTATACGTCAAACCCTTTTCCAACTAGCACACCTACATGATAACATGACCCTCACTTCATGCCGTCTTATTGTAAGCTGCTTGTATGAATATGAATAAAAAAATGAGGTTAGTGTTTGACTTTATACTACATTTCTTCCTACACAGAGCTTCAAAATGGCCTCCTGTTCTAATCCTCTCTCTTTAATAGCTTTATACGTTCCTCAAACAGACCCGCTCCCTGTTTCACGTACCCTCCCTGTCTCTTTTCAGCACAATCCTACCTTCTGTACGTGATTGGGAGCCGGCTGTACTAGCTCAGCTCGACGGGGCCTTGCTCTAATTTCAAGGTAAAACATCTCATTAGCCTTGGCCCTTGAAAGACGCCCGGACCATCTCATATTCAGTTACGCATTCACTTTGAATAACGCGTGAGAGGCAGAGAGAAAGGGAGGACCAGGCAAGAGTGGTTCCTTTTTCTACCTGAGAGGAAAGAAGCGAGAAGGCCTGCTGAGGCCTCGGTAATTTCAGCATGGCTGGAGGATAAAAAAGCTTTCCAAACAGAAAAAGGCAGAGACCTCTCAGGTTTGAGTTCAGTTCTAGTGCAGCTGTGAAATTGTTACTGTTGTATGAACAGCCTTGCATTGTTAACATCAATGCCATCCTTTTCTATTGAATTAATATCAGCAGGCTAATGAAAGTAGATTAATAGATTACAGCAATGAAAATGTACATTTTTTCTTTGATAAACATCTTGAGAAAATCTCAGATTGCTGGTATTATATATTATAAATGGAGTAGTTTCTCCATTTATACAAGCTTGTATAAGACGAAATTATATAAATAGTAATTTTTAGCAACAACAACAAACACACACATATATATATATATATATTATTTATATATACATTATTTATTTGTTGTACCGATGCTACTTGGCAATAAATCTTATACCATTGGAAAGCCTGTACATTTCCCTTTTAAATGGTGCCAAAGTTCTAAAGAACATGTATTTGTGGGATGAGCAGCAGAGTTGAGTATGTGGGTTTTGTGCTCATGAAAAATTTGCCAAATCTTCGCCATTGTCAAACAGCTCATTCTGCTATTGACTCGTTTGTTGTTTGGTGGACTGGATTGAAGTTTGAAGAAACAATTGACAATTTAACAATTTATTAATTTAACAAACAGTTGGATTGTAGGGTCAAAATTTCCACAATAGAAAATACTTTGCTGTGCAGTGTGTGTGTGTGTGTGTGTGTGTGTAGGAGGAATTAATTAAATATGATTGTTGTTGTTACATATCACAAGGTAGACTCAGAAAAGTGCATTTGTAGCTCTTAAAAAATTATTATGTCTATTACACGATGTCTAAATAGTTTCTTTCTGTACTGTAAGTGGTAGTCCTCTTTGAGGATATGACATGCTCAATGGAGAAATAATGATTACACAAGATTTTAGA
>JAOVVF010000028.1:9577310-9590262 GCA_028565595.1 Duopalatinus emarginatus | reverse complement strand
TGGTATATATATATATATATATATATATATATATATATATATATATATATATGCATGTATATACACTGTATATATAATGTGTGTAGTAAGAATTGCAGCCACAGTTTATATCAGTATGGCGCTCTTTACCTGAGGTTTCTTCTCAGATTGCTATTTGATGTTAACTCAGTTCACAGCCGTCCCTTATTTCACAGAGTTCAGTGCAGAATTGTTAGGTTTGGACTCTCGTCATCTCTGTAACTTTATACATTAAGGGTAAAGCACTTGGCTTAAACTTGCTCTGCTACTGTTGTTTACTGCTGCTTCTAATGATCTGTCTCTCAGAGAGAGCTGAGAAAAGGGAGCCTCTCCTAATGAGGACTCACTCAGAGGAAAGGCCGGCGAGGGTTGACAGGGCCAGGGCGGGAACATGGCATGCTGATTCAAAGCACTACAGAGGCACTTCTACATGTGCAGAGTCACTTATTAACTCTGATTACTGTATGAATCAATGGCAAGGGAGGAAGCAGGTTTTCCGTTTTAGCTCTGAAATCGAACAGCTATGACTCACCAACCGGATGAGACCACATCTGATTGGATGATGTCATGACGAGGCCTGCTGCTGGCAAATCAATGGCGTACCAGTGTTCACTAATTGGTTATTTCTAATATCATGTCTATATAAGGAACATACATACACAAGACAAGACAGACCACTGGCCTAAATGTCATTTTTGCTCTTAGCTACAAAGATAAAGACGTCATCTCTTTACATCCTGGTTCAACTGGAATCCTGTTTCGATGAGATATCAGGATTGCACTGACAGGAAGTGACCTTTAACTTTAATGCCAATGACTGTAATAGGCAGAAAACAGTCATTCACTAAAGGCACAAGGACACTATATTTGAGACATAAAAAGGGCTGGACCCCTTACCAATCCAACACTCAATAGTGGCAGTATTTATAAAATATAGACACTGGTTTAAATATTATTAAAGTCCTCAATTTCCATAGCAGTTTCAGTTAAACCTTAAACAGGTGGATGCCCAGGCCTCACTGCTTGCTGAAGTGAGAAAGAAGAGTTCAAACACATGAGGTGTCCTGGGATGAGGCAAATCAAAGGCAGGAAAGGATGGAATGCTGAAATTCTGAGGCAACCCTTGCCTCGAGGGCACACCACAGGAGTTCAAACGTTCTGCCGAGCCTCGGGCTGCAGCAGAACGGAGCAAAAGGTGTATGGAGGATTTGCAAATTGCACCATAACCTTCGGCTGCCTCAGAACATTCTGTGTGGTGCTTTGCGTCTCGCAAACACTGCTCGAAAGGGAGCCAATATGAATGATGGACATTGGCCTTGTCAGATATATAGAATTTTTTTTTTTAATAATATTGTTGCATAATTTTATAGCAAGCAGCTAGGAAATACTGGTTAATTATCAAAGTACAGTAGTGTGTACTGAAAGGCTATAAATCCAGTTTGTTCTCCTTTAATTAATTTAATCATAAACGTAAACCTGCACTATACTGCACCACACCACACTACAGTGTACTTCCCCCAGTTGCTTTCACAAATACACACATTTCAAACTCACACGTACACATAAATACTGCGGCCCCCCACCAGGCGCCTGAGGAGATGAAAGCCAGTGCAGCTGCACCTACCCCGGTGTGGCGCAGTGGCTCTCAGGAGGAGCTCTCAGCATGACACAAAGCATTGGCGCAATGCACACACACATACACAACCACACGCATACACCCTTGCACACAAACACAAATCATATACAGTGATTATGCATATCAAAAACACAGAATCGCCACTGTATGCTCTTAAATCACACCGGTGATGTGAGACATGAGAGATGGGGACTGTATTAGTGACTGTGTAAGGCTACACTGCAATAGATATTACAATATATAAATTGTAATTTTTAAGTTGTCAATCTTTCAGTTTGTATTTCCCCATTCATCATGCCATGAGAGAGTGAGTAAGAGAGAGAGAGAGAGAGAGCGCTAACACAGAATATCTATTCATTAGACTGTAATAAAGGAATTCCAGCATAATTCCAACTATATTGCAGAAAGAGTTCGGCTAAAAGTATAAAATTTGCACTCTTCCCCATGCTCGCAATACAGTCGATGAGCAAAGGCAAGCCTTGTGTTTAATTTTTGATTCTTAAGTTTTGCACTGGTGCTAACAAGTAAGCCTAATAGCGCCTTAGGCGATTACGTTTGAGAGTAACGAGAAATTTTTTGTCATTTTCACGGAAATGATCCTATAACACATTTCCCGTCTCTTCCTCATCTAGGTGAACAGCAGCTTTATGCTAACAACCTCATCTAAAATGTCAATGAATATAGCGTGACTACTTCAGCGCCAATCTCCAGAATAACAGAGTCCCAATTAGCTTTAGACCCAGAATTATTTCCCCCCTCATCCACACTGGGCCAATCACAGCATAAGCTTTGTTTGAAGAACTCTGGGATGCCCTTCAGTACTTTGGCCCCATTCATCTTGCTAAATAATCCCTTTAAGAATTTAACTGGCGGGGCAAACTGTGCGAAGCGTGCCAGTAATTGTGTGCGGAACCTTGGACGTCTGCATGAATATTTACCCTGTCATCATGACTAGAGGACACAGATAAATCCCGGCAAGGGACGACGGAGGTGAAAGGGAGAGATGTGAACATGGCTGACAATAAAGAAGGCAGATGCTGGATGAAAACGCTTAACTTCATATCGTACACCATCTTATTGGTGTGAATGTATGTATCAGGCATGAGCTGATCATTATTATTTTTATTAATTATGGACTCATCAATGATAATCATCACCACTGGATTTCATTAATCAGTTATGTATATACATTTTTCAAATACTGTGTCATGACAGTATTTCGTTATGTTCGTGTATCTGACACCAAAATCTACAAATAATATTCATATGATTACTCAGAAAACTATGTGTATTGCACTAAAGGTTAGATAAAATTCACAACTGGTTATTTTTACACCTTTTAATTCATTGTACTTGCTTCAAGAAATACACCGAACAGTACCAGAAAACCTTTGCTTTGTTCATCATCAATCAATATTTTAGAAATATTGCACATCTGTCACGTTTTAATGCATGTTCTCCTTCTTAAGAAATATAGATTGGGAGCTTTGCTGTAGCATTTGTAACTAACAATAATATGTACCATTTTTCATGCTTCACCTAATAGATATATTTTTAGAATATTCAAATAATCACCCTCAGCACAATATGAATCTTAGTGCCTTCATGCTGCTGGTTCCTTGGTAAATGGAGAGAATAATGTTGCCATCCTGTAATGGCATCACTGCCGCTGTGACCTCTTCTCATGGCCATGGCATCATAAGAGCTATTCTTCTCTTCTTTTTTTTCTGCATGCTCAGGGTCTCTCTCTCTCTCTCTCTCTCTCTCTCTCTTTCAGTAAAACAAAAATACACCTACATCTAAGAGCTGCTTTATACTTTTGCATTTAAGCATATTTGCAAATTTGCATCACAATGCAGAGAGGAGGTTTATGGGGAAGCGTGCACGCAGAGGCATACTAACAGACTCAAGTGCTATCCTCACGAAAAATGCTAACAGCACGTAATGTGTATCTATGGTGCCATGTGTCAACCAGGCATCAGGCGATTGCTGATTGCTTGTTAAGATGGAGATGTAACTGAATACAAACATGTTGTTCAGAATACACCACTAATGAGCTGTAAACTGGTACAATTACAGATATGAATAAAAGGGCCAGTATTTGTTGTCTTATGCTTTGTGTTGTGATTTTAAATATTGCCGTAAAGGTTCACAGAGGCGACAGGTGCGGATCAGAACTGGAATGACTTTTTACATCTATTGTAGTGTTTGTGTTTAACTAATTAAAACTAAAGTGACCAAAACACTTGTACAGATGATCCCCTGCAAAATACATAGGCTGCTGTTGTCTCCATAATATGATGGGCTTTGTTTAGCCGGTATTTCATCAGACCCGGGTACGCCTCTGACAGGTGACCACTACGCGTGTCTTCTTCTTGACAAGTTACACCCGTTCATGTCTCACATTCATTCTGATGGGTTTGGCCTCTTCCAACAAGCTTCCAATGTTCCACCACACATGTCTGGAGATGCCAAATTATGGTTAGAGAAACACTTGTGTGTTTGGGGTTTTGCCATTACCACTGAAGTCACCAAATCTTGGAAGCTAGTGGTGTCCATTCCCCCATGGGCCACCTACCAATTATTAAACTGGTGTATTGTTATTTTAGTGTATAAACAACACTCTCACGCTTATTGAATGTAATAATGTTTAGTTTCTATAAACTGGGGACATGCATCTATCCACCATCCACCATATTATAAAAGTGCAGTCTAATAATAGCTTGCAACAAGAACGAAAAGAAATTGCTTTCTAATAAAGATTTAAGCACATGCACACTGTTAGTTTCTTACAGCGCTATAATAAAATATGCTGATATAAATATGATAAAACTCTTGGATCTGGACAACTAGAAATGAACAGCTTATGCGAGTATATATCATATTTACATCACACATAGTGATATATTATATAACAAATTTATTTAAAGAAAACTACAAATATGATGTTGTGGAATATGCAAATAATAAAGTGCGAGGCTTCGTTACAGTTGTAGTTGTCATATGTAATAGCCAAATTAATCAACCTGCAGGATCGCACGCCGTATTTTCTTTTTCCCTTTAAGGGATTCCCAGTGAAGACACGATCTAGGTGATGTAAATCATAGCAACTCAGTTTTTTTCTTCTTACATTAAAGCACATGATTAGCTTGATACTGATAAATACTGACCAGTTATAAAACACAATAGGCTTGACTTATAATTGATCACCCACCATTTACATTTTCCCCAGAACATTTATTTACCTTATTTTATCAGTCTTTTTGTTTTTTACAACAGTGATATTCTTTATTTTTGGCTCCCAGACTAGTTTAATGCTTTTGCTTTGCTTTGAATACTAGTTTGGTATATATGACAGTGCCCCCTAGTGTACACACACACATTAAGTGCAAATATGAAGTCAGACACCTATGTGAGCATCGGTGCACGACACCATGACGTGCTCGCAAATACGCAGTTGCAGCAGAATAAATCAAGGCTAAGTCCTCCCCTGGTCTCGGCCCCTTCAGGCCTTTAGGAAGGCAGCAATCCGGAAAATGACCTGGTCAACTCTGCCACTCCCAGTTCTGCCTGGAGCTATTCTGGGATTTAGTGCTGTTTAATACTTCTATAAGCGGCGCCGTTCTCCAGAGAAGTTCTCAGAGGAGGCAACATGGACATCTCCATAATCTTGGCTACATGTTGTGCATATCAAGCAAACGCTGATTGGTTGAGTAGGGAGGCGTATGCAGTATGCAGTAGTGTTGTAATGGCGAGACCAAAAAGCACACTTCAGTGTAATATTCCCACGAATGATTTTTTGAGTTTAGCATACAAAACGTCTTGATTGATTTATTGTAGAATGTTTTCTATTTTCTATCCCTATTGTGATGTGCTATCACAAGTGAAAACAGTGTCATAGGCACCAAACGTGAAAGGCATTTAGAGCTCAAGTCAATATTCAGCTGTTATACAACCTTTGACAATTATGTAAACAAGAAGTATTACAATTAAGCATCCCCATGGCACCACCAATTTTATTTATCAGGTCACACAGCCTGAACCGAGCTGTCTATTTTGAAAAATATGTATAAGTGTAAGCAAGCAAACATTTGGCTAAATGAATATCAGTTTTTGTATAATGCATGTTTGTAATTAAGTATCTTTCTGACTGTAATAGACACCCTGATGGCAAATAATTACCTAATGGCCAACATACCACCAATGAATGACAACCTGGATCTGACTACCAGAACACAGCTATAGACATCTCAGAGCAGAATTGACATCTTGATCACTTATAGTTCACTTTCCACAAAGGTACTGGTTGTATTTGGGCTAAAATATGCCATCATAAAGGGCAATAAAAACTTTGGATGTGCTACTTACTTCTAGGCCACTTGCAGCCCACCATGGCCTTTCTATAACTGGCTCTTCTATGCCTAAATGTGCAATATTCTCTAATCTGAATGACAGAATACAGACTAAAACTGTTGAGCGGAATCAAATTTTCCCAATGCTTCATACAATTTATTATAACTATATGATTCATCCATATATCAGTTAATAACATTCATACTTGTTCTTGACCTATATTGAACTCATATTCGCCAGTTTCTACCATTTTTTTATTCAGAGTAATAAAACTGCAAAGAACTTTCAGTCATTTCATTTGGATCACACTGACAATTTCTAGTTTCTCACTCATTATCTGTATATTCGGTTAGGGTAAATGTGACCCTGCTCCATCTTGACATGTGAGTATGCAAATGACGTTCGGTGTCTGCAGATGTTTGTAGGGTCTCCAGCACGTAATTTGTCTCTTAGCCATGGAACTAGTCTTCCTTGGCGAAAGACTCCTTCAATGGAACAATTGAGCCGAGGACTGTGGGAAAAAAAACATACCAGACGACTGCTTGTCATCAAGACAAGGCAGGTCAGTGACCTTTCAGAGCTGTCCCATGGGACCATTTTATGTCAACAAAGGGTGGCCGAACATAAAGGGCGCTTAGTTAAACACATTCATATTCCAGCATGGAACAATGCTGTAAGTCTTCAAATCCACATTGGATGTCGGATTTCCACCTGGCCTGATGAGTTTTATGTCAAGTGCCGTGCAGGTTATTATAAGAGCTTATTGAACCGGTGAAACCTTTAACAAAATGAGTCACTGATTTCTATAATTAAGCAGCATTGGGTTTTGTGGGAGTAATTTTTTTTTAATAAATAAATATTTTGTAATAAATAACTATATGAAATATATTACAGCTTATTTCCCTTTAAAACTACAATACCTTCTGCATATATTATCGAATATTATGTGTCCTTTAACAAGCCTGGTCACTTAACCTTTGACCTAATTCATGTCCAACCTACACCCTGCTCTGCTGTCCTCCATATGGACTGTTATTGTTAAGATGTGTGCACTTATGAAAGGACGCTGAATTCCCAACAGTCGTGACACGCTTGACCAGTCTATCATCAACCGTTTTAATGGTCACTGCTTGCCTTGACCTTTGACACTGGCTCTTGCAGTCCAACGTATTGCCTTGTTAGGCACTTTAAACAAAAGTTGCATAGTAATGAATAGGAAAAGGAAGTATTTTCCTAAGACAGTTATTATCAGTGAACTAATGGCTGTATTTTTATGCAGGCAGTGCCATAGTGAGTTTGATAAGCTGTGATTAAAAGATTACATAGTGAAGACTTCCACTGAGGCAATATATTTGACTGCGGGATGACAAATGAAATATTGCTGTTTGTCATTTCCTTCGAAATGAAATCCTTTCTGAATTCAGAAAGACTGGCCTGTTATATAAAAACCTATATATGCCTCACTGAACTTCTTACTTTTAATCATTTATTAAAGTCTACATTTCTTGATTAAATACACCTTAAAGAAAATGACCCCATATTGTCAATCAAGACTTCATAGCAGGTGTTGATCCATATAAAGTTCATTCCTTGTTTTTTCCATGGTTTATACATGCGGACATTATGGACATGTGCTTGTGTCCAGATTTAACATGTTAGTTCAAATCACTTAGCAACACCCCCATCTGACCTCATATGGACCTGACCTGTGTTTGGTCATGGGGGAGATGCACCCATGTCACAGCACTTATGAGCCTGAATCTCCATTTTTTACAAGACAGACCTCATTGGACTCAACAGGTGAAAAGAGGACTTTGGGAAAATTGAGGCATAACGATGGAGTTTGAGTTCAACCCATTAAAAACTCGAAACATATGATCATCCCTGTACACAATCCAAGGCACTTTTAAAAAGCTGTCTATTTATATGTGATATAATTTTAGGATATACTTATAGACAATTTCTGCCAATGACTACAGTTATAAACATGACATTTTTATTGTACCAGTGGGAGAAAAAAAAACGATCTGTGATACTCGATGACTTGAACACATCCCAGTCAATGGCGATAAGCAGCATTAGTAAATATGCCAGACTTTTGACCTGAGCACTGCTTTTGGGCCTCCTGTTTGAATGGGCCAAGCTGCAGGAGAAGCTGGAGCTGGCGCCTGGGCCCCAGAATCTCCCCACAACTCTCTTTCACTTTTTCTCTCTTTATCCCCTGCTCTCACTATGCACCCTCCCTTCCTCCTCGCTCTCCCCGGAGTGGGCAGGTAAGAGCTGTGGTCGACTCGCTGCTCACACTCCAGGGCGGCAGATTAGAACACGTCCACCCGCCGGCCCCTTTCATCCTTTGCCAGAGTGCCGGCAGGATAGAAGGATCCGTTCTTATTTTTATTCGTCTCCCCCTACCCTTTTTTTCTCTTCAACGTGAAGGGGGGTGGCTTGGGTCTGAGAATGGAGAGTGGGGGGGTTAAAACCAAGAACCAAGAGGCATGAAAGGGGGGGTGGGGGTGGTTATGGTTCAAATAGAAGGTGGAGAAAAAAGGAGAATGCACGTTGTCCTTTTCAAATGGATGGGAAATGATTAGGGAGGGGGGATTTGCTTGACAATTATACGGTGCAAGCTAATCAATTCAGCACATTCACGGCATGGAGTGGACTGATCCGCCTGAACAAAGGGCCGGTCGGCGGGGGAGGTACCTGAGAAATGGGCCGGCCCGGTGTAAGTGGCATGGGCCGACACCTACCCCCCTCTGAAACAGCATGGGAGCATATGGCCAGGCTATGAACTTATTAGCCAGAGGATTAAGACGAAAGCCAGGAGCCACAGGCCCCCCTAAAGACCTGAGCACTGAGGTGCTGTTCTACCCATCCTTAATGACATGATGCTTTCATTAAAACAGATTCTTTCAGAGAAGGAGAACATGGTATAGAGAAGCTGGATGGCACTCATGGTGCATGATGACAAGATGATTTACAGTAAACCTAATTTATATTAAAAATGCAAAATTCTGACCAAACTCCACTTGCACTAACAAGTATTTCATCAATTACATGTAAGACAAATAAAAGTGAACTAAAAATATGATTTATTAAAAGCAGAAATATACCTGACCTGATGATCCATTTCACAAGCAGACATAAATAACATCCTGGTGTACTTTAGTAACTAAGTATAAAATATTTAGGTTAATAAATAACCACATTTTTCACTTTTTTTAATTAATCATCAAGACACATTTGCACCATAGACACCGAAGGGTAATTCTGCATTTCTCATTAGCACGGCTGATATGGTATCATGTTCAGAGCAGCTCAAAGGTGACTTGAGAGGAGCCGGGTTGCGCAGTGGGTATATTCATGAGCGTATCTCACACCGAGAGAGACTCTTCTCCATACTTTGATCTGATGGAGAGATTGACAGGTGTTCGCGCCACACTTTTATCCCTGACGGCAAGGCTTTGCGACCTCTGCGACCTCTCCTCTCACCTAGTGCCAGTCGCCAGCCTCCTCCTGATGTGTGGTTATGGGCTGAGGACTTCTTCTCTGGAGCCGAGTAAGCTCAGGCTGATTCCTCTTGGCACTAAAAGAAGGTCAGAAAGGTCATCCTCTCAACATGAAAGGTTTTTCTTTTCTTTTTTTTGATAATCCCTACTACCTGCTTCTAAGGCCAAGCACCTAAAGGTGGGACTAGATTTTTCCCAGTGATTAAGACCAGATTAGAAGCAAGTGGGGGCTTAGCAGGTTTACCTCCCTACAGAGGTCAGCAAAGGTTGAATGAATTGTCCGTTCATGTTTAGCGCTACACCTGTTTAGCATCTGTGACTTCTTATATTTTTAATCAGCTTTGAAATATTTTTTAAAAATGACATCCTCTGGGCATTTTTCTTCTTCTATGTCTTATATTTCTACTTTTCTTCTTTGCTCTCCTCCTTAAAACCAATATTGGCCTGTTTTGTTAACATCAAGGTTCCTTTCTTTGTCATTTACCTGTATCCCTACCCCCTTCCCCTTTCTTTCTTTACAATGGAAGTCGACCAGGCTGAGGATTCGTTAAGGCAGAGCTGAGAGGTTAGTCGTTAATGAGAGAGGTTTCAAACAGGGCTCAGAGAACCGTGTGTTCGCTCTCCTGTCTGTCAAATGACGGCGAGGTTGCCTACTTCAGAGGGCTCTGTCTTTACTGACGTCTCTCTAAACTTCAAGGAGAATTGTTGAGCACGCCTCACGCACTTGCTACAGTAAAGACAATGCAATTCTTCCGCTACAAAACTAGACAGGCTCGGCACCTCGAATTGAGGCTGAGGGCCTCCTTGTGGTCAGGCTTATCATTCTTTATTAATATCAGTGCCAATTTTTAATCAGTATCGATGCTCTTATGCAGGTTAATTCTTTACTCTGCCTGGTTATATACCTGTTGTGTGATATCATATTTAATTCTGACAGAAAAACCAGAAGTATATGAACCTGTATGATTTGTATGGTCAAAACTATGCAGTATGCACTATGCATAAATATACATGCAGTTTACAGATATATAGTATCTGTAGGCTTGGGATGTCATATATATGCCTGTCCATGTGCTGTTCTGTACAAATCAATCTAAATCTTTGGCACAGAGTCTGTAAATTTATTATGCTCAATGACCATAGGGAATGTTCACCTGGCCAAGAGCCAATTTCATCCCAGCATCACTTGCTGCAGCCTTGCCGAATAAACTTAAGGAAATCCACTTATTCATATTAAGCTTTACTCAATATTCGATCGAGGCCCTGGCAGGATACAATGATCTATGTCCAGAGGACCAGGCAGATATTGCTCTGAGCATATCTGGACGTACACATGGACATGGGAGAAAGCTAGTGACACACTCATGCTCTGAAGTGTTCGCACTTTTAGTAAGGCAAACGAAGATACTGAGAGCTTCTTCAAGATAGCTTTGTTAGTGTGAAGCGTGTGCAAGGTGGCCTTGAGATGACCCTATGATGGGTTGTGAACATTGAGCATGTGTGTGTTCAGGATCTCAACCTCATACAAGCTATTTTGTTATTTTTTAAAGGGAGTGGATTTATTTTTAAAGGGAATGGTGTGTATTGTATTTACTTGCTGAACCAAATGAGGAAAAAAGAAATTTGCTTTGTCATTTAATACTATTCGATCATTTGAACTGCAGGAAATTTTATTTGTTCATGCCAGAATTTCTTAGTGCATCAATAGGCTTTATTATGAATGAAGCATGATTTGTCTGTACATATACATACATACACATACTCTTTGAAAAATAATGCATTTTTCTTCATATACATTGCTAGTCACAAAGCGTCTTTTGTGTAAATGTGTGTACTGATGCTAGTTTCAGACACAGACAGAGCGACTGCACTAATCAAAGCATCACACAGCATAATTGTCAGGAAAACGCCCACAGAACCCGGGTGACGAGGAGAGGACAGCAATCACAGGCACATATGGCACACATAATGAAGCCTCGTCAAATGACAGAACAATGGTTATACAGTGTAGGTCTCTGTACTGTATGTGACATCAGGTTCACCTTAAAAAAAAAAAAAAAAGCACTGGATGAAAAAGAAAATATGGAAAATACCTCATTTGAATGATAAAAGCCCTCAAAGAGTATTGATGCCCAACAAGCGATAGATGATGAATGGCAAAATCTGCCTCCACACAAATTACAAATGAACTTGGATTACAATCAACAAAACTCAATGATATGATATTAAGATAGTAATGTATGTACGATTGTAAAAATAAATGACTTTGATTATTCCTATGAGAATACATTTTCCTAGATTTCCGCTGTCAACCTGCTGTTTTTTCGAGCACATGACTGACACGAGAAAGTGTTGCAAATTTAAATGATCAAGGAAAAAAATGTCTTTTCACTTTTCATTGTTCTCATAGATTATTCAAGGAAGATTAAATGTTACATTTGCACTGAATAATTTATGCATTATGCAGAGTTGTTGTATCTATCTTTCAAACGGAGACAGATCGGAAGTGGTGTCTGAATAAAAATCCCGAATTAATTGCAAATAATCTCTTCTATGAACAGGTGTAAAAAAAAATACCCCCCCCCCCCTTTCTCCAAATCTCTCTCTCATACTCTGACACACACATGCCTGAAACCTGAAAAGCTTCCTCAGCCGTAGTTGAAGTCTGATTCTATGAAAGATTTGCCATGTTAAGGAGGTGTCATGGTGCTTTTATTTCTTTTTCTCTTACTGGAGTGTTAATCAATCGAGATGTTCAGAGAGGTGCGACGGGCCTTTGTTTGGAAATCAAAGGCCTCACGTTTCTTTACTTTCACCTGCTGAGACCAATTTGGTCTGTTTCTGCAAGAAGAAAAGGAAAGACAGAAAAGAGGAAAGCCTTCAAAATGTATATCCCAAACACCAGAGTTTAATTTAATAATTATTACAATTATAACAACTAAAGAGAAATCCTGGTACATATGCAAAGATCACATCCAATGTACATACAGCTAATAATGAAGCCACGGTAGCCTATGGCAATTTAAGCAGCTAGTCAAAAAGGATAATTAGCGTAGCAAGACAGCATCGTAGAACAATAAACAAAAGGCTGACACACAGCACAGGGACGCTAACACATGGATCGGGATATGTTTTGAGCGTTAGCATAACAATAAGAAGCTTATTCCTGGGAGAGTGTCACAAGTACTGCGTGTTAGTTTAGCAGGTTAGCCGGGTTTTCATTTGCTAATTAATGTAATGGTTTACATTGTACACACATCGACCCACACAGGGGGGACAGAGATGCTAAACCAAGAGAATGTAGGACACTAAACCAATATTACCTGGAGTGCTTTGACAAAGGGACATTCATTTCATTGCAAGAACTTAGTTAAGACGGATGAGTCAAAGTTTATGTGCTAAGATCTAGTAATAAAAACATATTGGTTGATAATAT
>JAOVVF010000028.1:9548155-9561062 GCA_028565595.1 Duopalatinus emarginatus | reverse complement strand
AGAGCGGGGGGCAGCCCCAAACCACGGCGCCCGGGGAGCAGTTGGGGGAGTCAGGTGCCTTGCTCAAGGGCACCTCATTCGTGGCTTGCCCTGGAAGGGAATAGAACCCACAACCTTCCGGTCAAGAGACCAGTTCCCTAACCACTAGGCCACGGCTGCCCCCAAAAAAACAATGATGGGAATAAGGGGACATGGCCCTTACTTGATTTTTTATTTAGAAATTTACTTTATTTAGAAATTAACGCAACATAAACTTGTTCGCCCTGTAATCTGGAGATTACTGGAGATGGCTGTGTTCTCAGAGATGGAGGGGTGGCATACTGACAAGCCTGTGAGCTCATGCATACAAAAAGGGGGCAGGAGGGCTTTCCTCCGAGTGTGTTAGCCTGTGTGTGCCCCTGACGATGCATGAGTAAGCAGTAGGAAAAGCAGTGTCTCGGAGGAAGCAGTCCAAGAGGGTGGAATTGGACATGTTTTAATTAGAGGGGATTAAGGGGGGGAATTAATGTAATTAATGTAAAACACTGGATTTGTCTTTTTTAGGGCACGGCTTGTATGTATTTCCGAAGATTTTATTTAAACAACACTTTAATGGAGTATCACCCGAGGACCATTATGTAAGTATTAAAACATCACTGTGTACACCTCAATTACACATTTGAGGTTTTTTTCTTAGTAATAAATAGAATGTTTTATGTTATAAAAATATGTAACGATTACTTTATACAGTTTATAATATAAAAATCAGTGAATTTTCAGTCACTCTGCTCGTCTCTCCTCCAGGTTGACGTGTGCATATTTGTCCTGTAAAGTGGACGAGTTTAACGTTTCCAGCACTCAGTTTGTGGGGAATCTTCAGGAGAATCCAGCAGCTCAGGAGAGAGCTCTGGAGCAGATCCTGGAGTACGAGCTGCTCCTCATCCAGCAGCTGAACTTCCACCTGGTGATACACAACCCATATCGGCCACTCGAAGGCTTTCTCATAGACCTGAAGGTAAAACGTGTGTCAGAATGTTTCATAGTGGAGAAAATCATTTCAAGGATTTAATTTTATTATATACCTGGATGTGCCACAAAAACCGGTACATCAGTCCAGTACCTGATAGGAGCAGAGCAATTCAGAAATATGACAGGGCATGGAAATATTCTGTAGGCAGTGAACACCATCCTTCCTGCACAATTCTAAAAACCTGGTGACTTCGGTAGAGACACACAGTGTTCTCCTGTCAGAGACGTTTGTAGATGTACCAGGGGGCCCCATGGAATGCCAGCTAAACCAAACCCCTACCATTATGAAGTGGCCATAGATGTCTATTATTTTATATACGCATTAGAAGACGCAACCGATGAAGTGCAGGTGGCATTGCGGTGTATTTTGCAAAGGCTTGTCTGTACATTAGTGTATACATGGTGCACGAGAGCCCAGACTAGCAGCATCCTATCACCAATAACTAAACCATAGTTAACGGGGCAATGTTTTATGATCTTGTTGAAGCTGTAAGCTTGCATAAACTGTTTGGAATGTGGCTTTGGGCATTTATGCTCATTCAGTAATGCAAGCTCATTAGTAAGGCTCAGACACTGGAGTCTGATCTGGCGTTGGTGTGTTCTATTACCCCAGAGGTGTTCAGTGGGGTTGGAGGTCAGGGCTGTGTGCAGGACACTTGATTTCTTGGCCGATCATGTCTTTATTGAGTTTGCTTTGTGCACAGGGGCATCACCATGATGAATCAGGTTTAGGATCCCTTAGTTCCAGTGATGGGAAACTGTAATGCTGGAATGTTGGCTATATAATACACAATGCAGATGATGGTGTTATGGCAAGGATTAAGTTGAGGAATAAATCTATCAGTGATGTAAACAGAGGGAATGGAATATTTTGGAGAGCTGATGCAAAATTTTAGGGCAGTTTTGGAAATAAACAACTTGTTAGTCTGAAGTACTGACAATAGTAATTTATTTATTCATTATTTATTTAAGAATAATAATGCTATTCTAAATCTACAAAGTTTTCTCAGCTTCTTTAAGCACAAATATTGTGATACGCATCATCTTTTTTTGAACATGTTGTTTTTCCTTCCCCCTAGACGAGGTATCCACTGCTGGAGAATCCAGAGATGTTGAGAAAAAGTGCCGAGGACTTCCTAAACCGAGCGGCGATGACCGACACCGGACTTTTGTTCTCTCCATCCCAGATCGCCCTCACTGCTGTTCTCAACAGTGCGGCACGAGCAGGACTCAGCATGGAAACGTGAGAACAAACACGGCCTGTATTTCATGTATATGCATATGTAGGTACGCATTAAAAATGTTGAGCCTTAAGCAAGTGCTGGTAATCTGTTTCGTAAAGAAAACGCTTGGAGGTAAGAGTTATTATTATTATTAAAGCTACAGGCTGTGGTTAAGGAATCAGCCTTTTATTAGAAGCTCGCTGGTTTGATCGACACAACCGACAAGACTTGTCTGAAGTGCCCTTGAGCAAGGCACCCAACTGCTCCTGCAGATAGGGGCTGCACACCGCTCTGGGCATGTGTATGTGTTTCACTTACACACATGTGGTCAAAAGACCAATCAATGACTAGGTAGTGTGAATGACTGAGGTCAAGTTCATGTTCTTATAACAGAAACTCCTCATGCGTTTTATTGCTGTTATTCCTCAGCAGTTTGCAGGGCTATTTTATTTACATTAAAGACTTCACACTTGTCTGTTGATTGTTAAAGGTAGTGCTGCGGATCAGGCACAGAACAAGATTCACATTGCTGAGAAACTGTAAAAATCCTGAAAACCTTCCACTGTTTGTGTAGTAGTCAACATAGTGCAAAAAACATTCTGGAGTTCTACACTATACTGCTTTTATTATATGGTATGTAGGTACAGGTGTACATGTTGATAACTAGTGTCTGTTAGACAGACAGATGATTGATTCTTTATATTTGTCTCATATAAAAAAGGAATGATCTGCCTCTTCTTTAGGTATCTCACTGAGTGCATGGGGTTAAAAGATGACAAGGAGACGCTTTCCAAGATGTATGATGCAATGAGGCGTAAGGATTTTTCTCATCACTTTCTTGCAATTGCTTTTGGGTCAACCGGTGAAAGTATCCAATATAAAAAGTTATGATTGTCTTGTACTATATTAGGAATCACGACTCTCCTCAAGGAATACGAGCTTCCCAAATCCGAAGACGTGAACGCTTGCAAACAGAAACTGGAAAGGATTCACGCCGAGTTCAGCAGCAACACAAACCTGTGAGTACAACACCACACGTGGCGACACACTGAAATTCAGAAAATATGAATCCCACAACATGATCATACAAACAGATTTATTCAGCCTGGTCAGTCATGTCGTCTTTTGTATTCTAGATGCAAAATTGTAACTTTGTTCATCAGGTAGAAAAATAATAATAATAATAATAATAAAAAAAAAAAACAGCTTTGAGAAATTCAAAGGAGAAAACAATACATCAGCGTCATGCTGTTTCTCAGGTCAGATCACAGATAAACACGGCTAGACTACAGTATGTGTAATACAAGGACATTTTGGTATATAGTGAAATCAAGTTGGTGGAGGTAAGTACGTGGCTAATTGAGCAAAAGTTAATGTCGTCAGAGTACAAATCATACTGGACAAACCACAATTGATTCGACTCCTTGGCGAAGCTGTTTCTACATTGTTTATCGCTACAGTATTTACAAATAAGATGTCAGGAAGCAGACAGAGGTGTTACAAAACGTACAATAATGTAATCTCTTGCATAAATCAAACTATCAGTTTAACAGCATCTGTGAACTGGTTAGCAGGGTGTGGTTGGAGATGAAGTATTGCATTCCTTTGGGACAACAGCAACAAAACGTGATGTGATCCAGACTAGGTGTAAAAAAAAAAACCCAAAAAAACTGTAGGGGCAGTTTATCAAATGTAAACACATGCACAGAGAAACGACAGCTCCGGTATCTGTCCTTTTCGAAAGTTTCATCCGTCTCAGCAAACCGCTTGTCCATCACACAGATGCCTGGTTTGGAGATAAAAGTTGAGGCGTAGCGTTTCCCAGAGGAAAGCCGCTCAGGAGGAGGTACGATAGGATCAGCACTTTTTTTTTTTTTTTTTTTTTTTTTTTTTTTTTTAAATCGGGACAACTTGTAGGAAGAGGTTTACACAGTGGCTTTTTTCAGTGCAGGTTTCTTAAGGCTTGTAGTTCAGGTGCTTGTTCCCTGGCTGAATTTCCAAAGCTCAGCAGATTTCCTCAGGGCTTGCTGAAAAACTCCAGTGCATGCTGGGAAATACTGTGGTTCCTCAAAGCTCAGAGGATTTCACTGCTCATGAATAGAGTCCCTAAAGCATTTCGTCCTGATTGAGGTTCAGCAACAATTCATCATGTTTTTTTTTTAAAAAAGGTAGCGTGTACCCTGCTCGTTGATAATGGAAATGTCTTCGTTATAAACTCATGCGTAGTGGATGTTCTTCAGAGCACCTGAATTGTAGCAGCCATGATGGTACATTCGGGTCTGTAAAACAAATGTCAAGGCAACACAGGACTAAAGATTATTGGCTTGCTTTTGGTTACACAGCAAAAATGCAACAGTATTTAAGTTAGAAATGTTTCCTGACCTACCTTATCCTCAAGAGACGGTTGTCAGCTAAATGAATCTACGTGACACATGGACATGAGTCTAAACCTACAGATGAAGGATACTGAGAAGGGAATGTACTTGCATGCTCACAGATGTGTAGGAATGATGTAAAGCTAAAGTAGCCTCTACGTCACTGGGTCATTTTTGACGAGTTGTTTTTTTAAAGTATGTAATCTGGCCATGTTTTCCAGGAAAAGGAAGCATGGCTATGAGGATGATGACCATGTCGCCAAAAAGCCCCTCGTTACCGAAGAGGTAAAGTGACCAGTGCTTTGTTTCTGTAAGTTCCTTCACAGCATGTATTATTTTTCACCTGCATTCATTAAAGCGTTCTCACTTTGTAGGAGTGGACCGATGAAGACCTGGACGCTTTGTAACGCAGCTACACGTTCTTTAAATGTACAGATTCACTCAGCGCCTTAGTGTCGAGGTGAAGCCACTGCTTTCCGTTTTGACTGCAGGTCACTATTATATACAACGTTGTAAATACCTAGGCAATATTTGCCTGCTTTAGTTGTGCTGTCTTATTTACTGAAAATAAAAGACCCTTTTTGTACTCTATAGTTTATGGTCATGTTTGAATTGGGTTTTTTTTCTGCATGTTATTTACACAGGTACCAAAAATAAAAAGAGAAAGACATTAACATACGTCAGGAATAAAGGTTTCCTTTGCACTCTATTTAATTAGTTCACACTCAGTACTCAGTGAATCAGTCAGTACTTTATAAAGTTTTAATAAGTGCATGCATTTCTTATACAGTCTGTACTATTGTAAATTTTTACTGCTGTAAACATCTCATTTCTTCTTCCCCTGAGGACAAGTCTGGTTTAGGATTAATCTCAGGGAAGAGTGAACCAAATCAAAAACTAGAACACATAGAAGCAGGGGAGATAACTCAAATTATATACTCATGATTCCAGCAAGAGAATTTATTATTTTTTTCTGATATAAAATAATCATACTCTTTAAAAATCCTGTCTACACCACAATCATAAGTGAATGGGAAACAAACACTAGTTTAAGCACAATTTTGCATATTCATGACCTTGTAAATCAGTAACAAATTACAGTATAAAAAGCATTATAACTCATAATCCAGTTATAGATACCACTGCAGCATTGTCAGTTGTTTTCATATCGAGCAGACAAACAAACGCTTTGGCAATGACTGTTCAATGGAACGCTGAGCTTTATGGGTCACTAGTGGAACCCATTTAGTTTGAAGAAAAAAAGCAGAAACAAAAAAAAAAAAAAAAAAAAAAAAAAAAAAACAAGGAGTACCCATATTATGGGGCACAGTCAAACTCGAAGTTGCTGTGGGAATAGCTTACAAGTTGTCCATGTGGGACTCAGGCCCCAGGCTTTTTGTTTCACTGCTGTAGTTGCATAGTTATCTTGGCATGGTGGAAACGGGAAAGGGAAAGGGGAAGAGGCTAAATAGTCTGGGACAGAGGTTGCCATGGTGATGAAGGTGGAGCATGCTGGGATCCCACTGGCTACTCCATGGAGACGGAGACAGATGGAGTGACAGACAGAGAGCGGGAAATGGAACTACCTGTTGCTGTTGGACATGGCGTATTGCACCTGTTTCTGCTGGAGGAGCTCCGTGATGGCCAGCAGCTTTTTCAGCACATGCTGCAGACGCACAGAGTTGGAGATTAGCGTATACACCAGACACTGTACACAGGGGGTTTCATCAATGCTATGAGCTTGTTATGAATGTCTTCGTTTACGCACCTGCTGCGCTCCTCTCTCGTTGCTCAAGGTGCGGAGTTCATCCGAGTGAGCAGCACAGATCTCGTGCAGCGCAGCAAGGTCTCGGGACAGATCGGTCCTAAAGTGCTCTGGAGTGTCGGGCAAGTCAGGGACATTCTGGAAGAAATGAGGAAGAAAACACTACAGATATAAAATGGAAATGACAAAGGATTAGTTGGTAGCATTGGTTGAAATTATGAATGTATAAATGTTTATCACATTTATAGTCAGCAAAAAGGAAATTCACACAAAGAGCAATGATGTTATAGTGGAACCCAACACAGCTGTGATACGTTTAAGCAACACAACATGAAAAGGAGCGTTTCTCGTGGAATAAATACAAATACGAGGCAGACAAGAGTTGAAGGCAGGTGTCATACTTCCACACAGCGGTGCTGTAATTTTACAGCACGTAACCTTGAGTGTTCTACTGCTTTTATACAACAGTTCTGAAACTAAAAGTAATGAAATACATTGTGACATGAACGAAGCATTAAATGTTAAATTATAGTTCCTCAACAAGCAGCTTGTTGCTACGTAACAGTAACAAACTCCACTCACTCACTCTACAACCTGCAGCTCATAGACCAGCTCATTGAACTCCATTTTCCACTTACAACTGTTTTCTTGTCTATTTGTTTTCCTTATTGAATACTCTTTTCTTTAAGTTTCGTTTTGAGTCATACTTGTTTTCTTCTGCTTAGGGCATGTACACCATTTTATCTGTTTAATATATGATTTATAGTTTCCCTACACTAATTCTTGTATTCAGTTTGCTTAGCAACAGCGTTCAGCAAAGTGACAGTGTTTGTTAGGAAAAAAAAAAAAAACCTTCTCCATTAACAAGCTTGTGTTGCTGAAACTAACTATTGTATGATATTTGTTAGTAAACAGCAGATATATCTTTGGACTCACTGTTTTCACTAGTGAGGGCTGTGCATTTTCTAGCTGAAGCCAAAAGCTTAAAATAATGCATACTGCATATGCAAATGGCGTTCCTACTGAAATTTCTGGTTCTGATTCTTTACAATGTTTTTACATTCACACCAACTGACTGTCAGCTATCCTTTCTCAACCCTTACATTTTTAACTGATGTGTATTATACATACAGTGCAGATTCATTACAAACTGTTGTTTTGTTCAGTATACAGTATCCAGCCTTCTGTGTTCAAAATGGTATGCAACTCACCCCCAACTCATCCAGAAACATGATCATGCGTTGTTTGTTATTTTTGATGAATGGATTCACTCCTTCCATGTAGGGCTCCTAGACCATAAACAGGACATCCACATGATCATCGCATCATTCAATCACACATCAATCAAACATGAAACAATGCACATGTGTGTAGCTAAACACACCTTGGCCCCGAACTCCACCAGATTGGCCAGGTTCTGGACTGACTTAGCCACAAGAGTAAGCGTTCTTCCTGCAGTCACAGAAGGAGGATCTGCAACAGAGGAGTCAGTGATTACATGAAGTGTATTTATTACTTTTCTAACCATTTGTGGCACTAAGAATAGACACATTGTTACAGGCTAAACACCACCTAATGGACCCCCCTGGTGATTTCACATTGTTTTAGATACTGAAATAAACAGACATGAAATAAAATGAAAATAGCAGCTTTGCTGTAAAATAGACAATTTTAATTAAATTGATAGAAAGACTCGAGCTCGCTATGGAAATTCCAAACCATATGATGTCACTGGTGGACAACAGTGAACAGCTCGGCGGTAAAACACCATTCTGACTGATTTGGACCGGGAATTTCTAAATGCTGGATCTTCAGATTCCGATGATATTTGTGAATTTGATGAAGAGGATGAATCTGCAGTGACCGTGGGGTCGTGCATCTACTATCGTTATCCATCACCTACATCACTTTCCGAACAGCGTGGGCAGGGCTTAACAACAGTCTTTTAAACTGCATTTCTTGAATTCTATATTTGTGTGTTTAACACTTTCATATTAGCTGGTGCAAAGCTTTTAAATAGTCAGGTGGACTCCGTACTCTGTATTATGATGTTCCTGAGCTGCTGAGAGTCATCCTGACAATCCTGAAATCACACTTCAGGAGTGTCAGGTCAGAATTTTAATTTTAATTACATGTACCTCAGGCAAAATCTCAGGCATGATCAACTTTAGACACAAACTGCATTTTGAACCAGCAGCCACGCAAATGGGAGTCAGAGAGTGAGTGAGTAAGGTCTATTTGATCAATTTGTGCACCTACTTACTCTCTAATTTCATGGGAATCTATTGAATGATCATTATCTGATTTATCCTTATTGTAGAATTTCTATGTTGTACAGTTTTGTTTTTTTGTTTTTTTTCACCAGGGGAACTTACATCAGCAGTTAGTGACTAACACAAGAGTTTATAAGATTTAATTAGATTAACTGACATACTACGGCGCGTGCATTATGTATGCATGCAGCCCAAAATTCTTTCCGAATGCATACTGACTTGTCACTTCAGATTAATCTGCAAGATCACAGCACATCCCACAATGTAAAAACAAATTCACACGTAGCTTGCAGTAGCATTTTTTTTTTACCACCAAGGGCAAAATTCAAAACCAGACATCCTGTACCTTTAAGCAGAAGCTCTTTTTATGCAGGCTGTATACTCACCAGAGATGATGTTGAACATCCTGGGGTTGAGAATGGCAGGGCAGATCAATCGCAGGAAGACAAAACCACTACACAAAAATAGAAAGAGAAACGCTTCTCATCTCAAACACAGATCTACACACCTGAGAAGGGCTGCGAAAACAGAAAAAAAAATCAGCTTGTGGTGGCCTACCTCACAACTCTCGTCCGCATTGTAGTGTTAGTGGGCCATTTCTGCTGCACAGACTTCTGCAGGCACCCGTATATAAACCTCAAAGTTCTAGCAATAGAAAAAAAGTGTCTAAAAAATGCCTACAAAATTGAGCAGCTTAACAAAAACATTTGAGTGTTATTCTGCTTACGGAGGCAAGATCTCAGCAGCCATGAAGATCTTCTCAACCAGCTCAGAGAGGATGATGAGCAGATTGGTCAGGTTCAGATTTACATCCTCATTCTTCTCCAATTTAGATGGGTTGAGCTTTAAAGCAGAAAGCAGGAAGCATTAGAACATCAAATGAAACATTAAAAATTGAGTGAAAAGTAGGTAGTGCTCATCACAAAGGCTGTCAGGTTGCATTACAAGAACAAAAATACCTTTACAAGAACAAAAAGTAATTATTTAAAAGATTTATTATTAAAAATTTTTGTATGAATATTTTGTATTTGTTCTTTGTCTATTCAACACAGTAAGACTGAATGGCAAATGGCTCCTTTTCATTTCATATACTTACAACACTGGGTACAATGGAAAAAGCCATGAAATAACCCTTTAGTTCAATTTATTCATATGTTTAGTTAAATATTGATGCATAAAAAGCAACAATAATTATTTAAAAATGCTAGAATGCCACAAATGACATGCATTTAATCAAATCCGTTTCCTATAATACAAGAGGTATGTAGATTAAAAATGTGTTTTGACAGTTTCTTTCCTTTGCATAACTAAAATCTAATATAAAAATCCCACATTTCCTTCACAGTTCGAAAACTACTACTTAAACCAGAACCAAAACCCTGAAGCTGTTATATTAAAGCGTGCAACAAACCTCGCAGGACTGCTTGCTCTCCATGATCTTCAGAATGGTGTCTTTGAGGGCGTGATGGACGAAGGGCGTGGCTGTGGCCTTCATGTACTGCTCCATAAGTGTGCTGGCCAGTGTGGTGGCACGGAACAGAGTGGTGGCTTCATCTAGAGAAAAACGAGACATACTTATTCAACACTGAACACATCTGGGATTCAACACAGAAATCCTATATCTCGGAATACAACAGAATTGTGGACCGTTCTGCAGGATGTATGGGGTTCATTGCTTACAGAATTCTTCTGCAAGCTTGGCTATATTCTACCAATTATTAGACTATTGCAAAGAGGTCGGGAAAACATTACCTTCCATGTTAATCTCTTTGTCATTAAGAGTCCTGAGTAGTGGAGCCTCAGCCTTCTCGTGTCTAAAGATCCTGAGCAGGATGCTGGCCAGTAGAGTGCGGTCCTGCCCACACACGTGAGCCAGCGCATAGATCACATGGAAATCTCTTTGTAGAATCACCTGAGTACAGAAGGGTGGTTAAGTGAAAACCACAATAAAGAACGAGACGGCGAACAATAAGATCGACCGCATTCAGATCTGAAGCAGATGTCGTGCGTAATCAGTGCAGTCGAATTACATGTATGGCAAACAAATGAATACTGGTGTAATATTCATGTTTGTGATTCTTACATCTTTGAATTCGTTGTACTCTTCCTCTGGCATGATTTTCTCCATGGAATAGCGTGCTCGTACACGCAAAGAGCCCGGCTCAATTCCCTTCAGAGGCACGTGAGAGCTCAACGGGAACCACTCGTCAATCATCTGGCCCCTCTGCAACCGGCTCAGCTGGCAACGCATGAACACTGCACAGACATGCACGTGCATTATGATTTCAATAACATCACCAGTTCAATTCGTGTGGACAGCAGAGGGTGCCAGAGTGCAAAAAAAAAAGAAGCATGTCTAAAATGGTACGTGAAGCTTTGTAACCTTAACAGTGGTTTGTGGTCTATTATCCAGACAACTGGACTGTTTTTAATTAATTGATTTTAATTTTCTACTGAGTGTAAAATAAAATATACTTACAAATATCAATTTCTTTGCTCTTCTTAGTTTTGTTGCTTAGGCTGATTTCAAATCGGTTGATTTCACTGGATAGGTCACTAAAGAAAGCAAAGAAATAAATACAAATTAGCATGCTAAATGAATAATTCAGAAACATCAGTTTAGGCTGTAGGTTAAAACATTCAATATTAGACACAAAATGCATGTCTACTCACTCAAAGATAAACTCCTCTGTAAAGACTGGGTTCTGGCCATCTCTCGGGTGAGTCCTAGCTACATGCACACTGTTCAAGTAGATGTTGCAGTACGGGTTCGTAAAATGTTTGATGGGAAGTTTGTGGGCCTCCTCCACATAAAGCACTAAACTGCTCACCTGAGGGACAGAAGAATAAAAATAAATGTATTCTGATACAGTTATATTTGTACAGTACTACAGGGTGAGTCAAAAGTCAGGACATGCTTTATTTCAGAAACAAAAGAGAAAATGACCTATCAATACACCAGCAAGTAATCGGTGAGGGGGGGGCGATCTTTTAGGATATGTCTAGAATATGGCAGCCACCTTGAAAGCCACCACACTGGATCAAGTTTTTCCAATGGGAATGTGGTCATGTGTCCTACGACTTATGACTCTTGAGCCTGTACAATATAATAGGTGAACTGCTCTGCACACAGAGGAATGTGACCTCTATTTAACCCATCCATGCAGTGAGAAAACACATACTAGTTAACACTATGGGCCAGTGAACACACTTGCCCGGAGCGGGGGGCAGCCCCAAACCACGGCACCTGGGGAGCAGTTGAGGGGGTCAGGCGCCTTGCTCAAGGGCACCTCAGTTGCATCTTGCCCTATGCAGGGATCGAATCCGGGACCTTCCAGTCACAACCAGTTTCCTAACCAGTAGGCCACGGCTGCCCCAAATTAAACATTAAATCAGAGGTGAGCCTCGAGCCTGTGACCTTATACATGGGAGCCCAAGAAGCTAACCACTGGACCACTCAAGGATTTTTGTGTTATACTTCGGTATATTTTTAATGTTTATTTTATTTATTCCAACTAGTTAAGATTCATCTTAATTTTTAAAAGCTACCCATCTTTCTGTAGACAGTCGGTTTGGTGTATCAGAGCCAAGGAAGCTGTATGTTACCTGACGTAGACGCTTGTTGGAAGTGACCTGTATAGGCTTCCTTAAGTTACTGCAGAAGGTTTGTAGGCATTTCATCCAGTCCTGTGGGTTTTCAAAAAAAAAAAAAAATGCTTTAGAGTCAACATCAGTGTCTTGTCCAGCACAGAAGGAACTGATGTGGTGTTTACACATACCTGGGCCTGCTCAGGTGTCTCTCCTGCAAAGTAGAAAATGCACTGCTCTTCACTAAAGTGCTGAATCACTATCTGGAAACAGTTTGGCCTGCAAAAGAGCAAACGAGCGATATTTCAAATTAAATAATAATTTAAATGACTGCTCTTTATAGCTCAAACTACTACAGAGTTGTGTAAATTGTGCTATCGAACAAGCATGCACTGGTTACCTGCCAAACAGACTGTCGTGCACACAGTACACCGAAGACACACTGAGGTCAATCAGCCCTTTGGGTTTGGTGGCTCGTTTCTCACTCTCAAAGTATATAAGCTGAGCATCATTGCCCTCTAGGATGAAGTACAGATTCTTCCAGCGCTTTCCTTTGCCTAATTGATGACATGATGAAAAATACTTGAATGATGAAACCATTGCACACATGGCTAGCAATGGTGCCTTGCATATCTATTTTCCACACTCCTGCAAGGGCACTGAGCTGCTTTAATA
>JAOVVF010000028.1:9536225-9548055 GCA_028565595.1 Duopalatinus emarginatus | reverse complement strand
ATTGCACACATGGCTAGCAATGGTGCCTTGCATATCTATTTTCCACACTCCTGCAAGGGCACTGAGCTGCTTTAATATATCGCATATATATTAAATATATTAAATTATCTCAAAGATGGTTATTCGGTACCTTTGTTTATCAGGAGGTATCCTTTCTTGACAATGTTCTTGTAAAACGCGTCTTTTGTTTTTCGCCGAATGGTTTTGTAGATTTCTCTATTCTCATCAACGACGTTACAGAGTACTTGTTCTTGTTGCTTTTTTTTTTTTTTAAAAAGAGCAATGTTAAAAAAGAATCCAAATAACAGTCATAGTATTGCTATTTATACAATTCACCTACCTGATTTGAAACAGGATCTTTTAAGTTAAAGCCTTCTACAATCTGCTCTTTTCTGTAATGTTCGATGATATCGTCAACACTGTCAAAAAAGTAATTTAAAAATGTAATTAAAGACCATTTGTGTGGTATGATACCAACTACAATACACAGGTCTACTGCATGGTTTTAAAGCACTATTGTGGGTTAAGTTTACTTAGACAAAACATGCTGCATGTAAGCATGATCCTACGCTATATAAAACATGCTGTGTTCATCACTGAGATTCAAATTCTGGTCTCATGAAATTCAACATTTACATATGATTTATATATTACTTTCAATGAATTTCTGCGCAAACACAGTACACAGGCATACATGAGATAATGTACACAAAGCTTTATTACTCTATTTCTTCTAGCCTGACCAGGACATGCAACATGTTCTGCAGAATATCCCCCTAATACTGAATCTGTGAGTTTCTGTGCATCTGTTGTTAACAGCTGTAGCAAATTCAGTGTTGAATGTTTTATTTTACTGATGGTTATAACGATATAAACCTCTCATCTTTACTAATAAAACAACAGATCCAGACCCCTTTTTATTCGCTTGCTCAGCTGTGGTATTAGAGAGTGTGATAATTTGTTATGTACATCATATTGTATTTTATTACATACAAACATATTTTCAGACTTTACTTTCAAATCTTATTTCCATAATTGGCCATTGCTGTTATTGGACATAATTATTTTTCAGTACACTAAGAAGTCCATGTCAATGTTTGAATTCTCATCACAGACATTTAAATAAACTATTTTGGATGTAAATAAATACACCTACACTAATAGACAAAAAGGTCAAATCTGTTCCTAGATCAGCAGCAGATTAAAAGGTGGAGTAAACACTGTGCATTTATTCCTATCTCCTGCAGATCTCTGGTGTGCTGCCTGTTAGGCAAGACATTAAATATGAATGAGCAGAGGTCCCCAGTAACGTCAGACAATAACTGGGTAACTGTCTGCCCTCAGGCTTTGCCACTCCACTTTAAAGCCATAGCCTCCAGACATACCTGTTGTAATACCTGCCACCCATCATGTACTGGTTGTTGGGGGTGGGGCAGATCTTGAACCTTTGGATGTTCTCATTAGTGCGGAAGAAGAGCGAGTAGTCTCCCGGTGTGCTGTCCGACGGCCGCACCAGGAAGCTGCACACCTGGCCCACTAATAGGGGGAAGATGAAAAGCACGATTTTTCATATACGCAGACTTTGTAATGCTATATTATAAACATGCATAAGGCAAACGCTATTGTAGTAAAGAAAAGACAAATGCTAATGTCATGCTGTAATGGAATAAGGTTATCCACAAGTTCATTATTTTCCACAGTTTCAGCAGGAGGTCATTTTTATACAAATGATGCAATTCCTAAGCTCACATAAACACATAGCTATGAATATAATGCTTTATATTTTCATTTTTATTATTCAATTTTATCCAACCTGACCAGATCCTGCAGCATGAAACAAATCTTTATAAAAATTTACCTTGGGCTGTCAACTGTTTTACAGTGTAGCTTTTTTTTTTACACAACTGTACAGGAGATTGACTGCATGTGTGCACCAATAAAAATCAAATATATACCTGTCATCAACAGATTGTATGCCTCTTGTTTGCTGATTTTTCCATGGTACCAGCTACAAAGACAGAGATGGCATGAACAAGAAACAAGAAAAAGGAAGCCATGTAAAAGCAGCATTAGTACATGTGGATCAGGACTGAATCAAGGTAGATGACACAATTGAACTCTAGGATGTATGTCCCAGCCAGATTACATTGTCTGATCAGATTTTTGGCCTGTGGCTGCATGTCTTATGTAAACATGAATATTTAACCAAGCATTCAATACATGTCTTCTGAATATCTATTTAATTACCCTTAACTTGGTCACCTAATCAAATTCTAATCACAGGCAAAAGAAAATCATTAAACAAAACAAACGAGTGACATTCTCAACCATTTTCATCAGTGCAAAAAACCTGATGCCGGGCTTAAATGTTCTCTCTTCAGCAAATGTCATACAGACTTCCTGTATAAGCCTGAGCTAAGACTAAGGCAGAGAGTGACCTCATACATACATTACATTGTAATTCATTACAACAAAATAATGTTCTACAAGTAGGCCGCTGATGTTAATCATTTTTCCCCCGATTTGTTATGCTGCATCCCTAAAAAAACTGTTAGTCTGTGGTTTCATCACATCCATTCTGAAACCTATTCCCAATCCACAACAAGATGAAGCACTGCAGTGGCTTACATTTTGCCCTCATGGGGATCCTCCTCTCGTCCCTGCAAACAAAGTCAGCCATTAATCATGGTAAGTACCACTTCACAAGACAACAGTACTAAGCAGAGTGACCTAGTCTTTAGAAGAGCTCTTACAATCAGGGAAAAGAGGATAACATGAGACAACTCTTCAGAGCATTGTTAGGGGAAAGATACTCACCACCTCCTCCACCAGATCATCCACTATAAGGCCCTGTTCGTTTGTTCTGACGTTGGTTGCCCACATCCAGCCATCTTCATGTTCATTGTGAACAATAAACATGTCTCCTTTAAGGAAACTGACGCACACAGAAATGTGTTAATGATCTGAACTAGTGATGGACAACAGTAGATGCCTAATCAAACATCGACAAAAATATTAGTTAGTTTCACACTTTAGCTGTCAAAATGAAAAAAGAAAATCAAAGCATAATAATAAGGGGAGAAAACTACAACCCCAGACATGTTCAAACAGGTCTTTTAGGTTGAACTAATTGCTTCCAGTCAGTAATGACCAGTGTGCTGTGTTTTTTCATTTTCATTTACTTTGCAATATTTTATTTATTTAGATAAGAATTTAGTGTAAATATTGCACATTTCTCGTTGTTTTAAATTATTAAAGTGTTTATACTTGTGTATAAAGCAGTGCAACTGTAACAAGTGAAATTTCTCTCTGGGATCAATACAGTTTTTTTAAGTGTTTTATATGATACATCATTTCTAAAAATAAAGGAAAAAAAACAATTACATAAAACAAAATCTACAAGGTTCCTGATAAACAAATCTATCTTGCGACCCACAATCTATCTTTTTCAACTGCACATAAATACGCAAATAACTTCTTTCTGTATGCATAGAGCAAAATATACCATAAATATACATTGTATATGAGTTTTTAATATTTTTTTTTATTTTGCGAGTATGTTTCAGTTCTTTTATGTGAAGTTTCTTGGAATGCTCTTCACTATTACTGGTTTGAAAATGTAAAAGATAAACATATGTTATATGATGGTTTATGTCATCACATCATCACAAGGTAAAATAACTGACTCGCACATAATGAGCGCCATCTGGTTTATGTTGTGACATGTGGCTCCCCCTGGGTATTAATGACATATACCTGATCTCATCTGTATCTGGCACTTTGGTGTATGGAAGAATGGCTCTCACTCTTCTCCTGTCTTCCACAGGCTGTCCGAAAAACACACACAAACCTAACGTCAGCATAAATCCACTGCAACACAAGTCCTTCATGCATTACTGCCATAGACTTGAGACTCATACAACTCATACACTGATGCAATTTGGTAAACAGAAATGATTTTGTTTTGTCCCCCCCCCCCCCGAGAGTCTGTGATCTGTAATCTGTGATGTACGAGTGAGACATTTCCTGTAACATGGACACTACTAGCTGAGACAGCAGCATTACCTCTGGTGGAGCCACTGGTGATAGCAGCTTTTCACCTTTCAGTAGGCAAGACACATAGCTGTAATAACCAATGAGGTCTGAGAGGGAAGAGAAGCGTCTCCCACCAATGTAATAATCCCCACACATGGCAATGATCCTGGAACACAAACACACCCAAGACAGCGTCAGAAGTTTCATCAACTGTGTAAGCATGCAAATGATATGGATGTATAATCATAACTAAAACTGCGTCTCAAGATACTAAGGATGATTTATTATTATTATTATTATTATTATTATTATTATTATTATTATTATTATTATTATTATGGACACCAAATAGTAAATATTATAGATTTGGTGTATGCAATGTCATTAACACCAAAAACTTTCTTTTTAGTGATTTGCCACTTTAAAATGTGAACTAGTGAAAAAAAATAAAATTATTAATTCAGGTTGCAGAGGAGGGCGACGGTTCATGCAAGAGCTGACACACTGCTTTTTTTTTTCTCTCTCGAGGTCCACCCACGCTATTTCTCCTCAGTTACCACTTAAACAAAAACACAGATGAAAGAACTTTGGAAAAGACAACTTCAACTAGGCTCTGAAATAAAATTTCAGCTCGGCACAGAAGAACAAATCTCATAAAAGTAAAAATAAATTCAACAAACAGGAAGGTGATTTTTCCTAAAGAGCACGAAGCAGAGCTACTCTGTGGCTATAACCCCAGTATGTCACACCCTGTATAACAAACATAAACCCATCAGCCGTAACATTAAAACTGCCTGTACCAGGGACACCCCACACGATCTGCTGTTCTGAAGATGCACTCAGCCAGTCATCTAGAAAATCACGGTTTCTTCTTCAGATCCTCACACTTGCCAATTTTTTCCTGCTTCAAACACATCAACATTGAGAACTGACTGTTGACTTGCCGCCTAGTACAGTATATCCCTCTGTTTCAGAGATTCCAGTGTAACGAGATAATCGGTGGTTATTCCCCAACCCAGTCAGTGGTTATGGCTGATTGATGTGTAAAATAAAGAGAAATCCTGAGTCAGAGCAGTGAAATAAGATGGACATTGCTCACGGTTATTCCAGTTAAATTCACAGAACAGTACTACAGAAGTCTTAAATCACAGTAATTAAAACTTTAATGGAAAAATGGTGGCAGCCGAAATGCTTAAAGCTATCACTATAATATAATTCCTCCCGTCATTTAATTTAGGTGTGTAGTGGAAGGAATTTCACCAGGCTCACCTGAAGTGGTTGACCACATTGGTCTTGCTGAGGAAGGAGAGTACGAAGGAGCCAGGCCTCCGGTCGCTCTCCCTGATCAGGTAGCTGCCCGGTGTCCTGGCCTTGCGCAGCCTCTCCTCTGCAATGGTCCGGTCCAGCTTCCCATGGTACCATCTAAAGCACAAGAACAGAGGTTTTAAGACTTATCTTTGGATACAAGTGATTATATTGGTACAGTTTAAGTTAAGTAACAGCAGATAGTCTTTGGAGAATATGATAATGAACTTCGTTGTGGAGCATTTGAATGGAACACAAGATCAATGTATCTGCAAAAAAAAAAAAGAAAAAGAAAAAGAAAAGAAAAAAAAAAAGACGTCTAGAAATTTCAGACCCACATTAGGCTCAACAGGCACCATGTAATATAAAAAGCTTTTAAAACAAATCCTGGATGTTGGATGTTGCCATAAATTAACTACATCAGCTTTTCTAACACTGATTAAAATTGCAGTGGATTTCATTTCAAAGCAAATTTTTTTTTCTGGTTTGGCAGTGTGCAAGGTTGGTGGTTTAATTACAGGAAAGGAAGAAAGCAGAATGTGAGAATAAAAAAAAGCGAGCACAACATGGTTATAATGAGAAGATCGCATGAGAAAATGAACAAGAAGAAGAAAAAAACAAAAAAACAACAGTGAAGGCATCATGCAGTGGCAGCAGTTTTCAGTTTTAGTTTAAAACAATGACCAGGCTGACAGGTTAGGTTGAAAGCTGATACTTCAGCAGCAGCACAGTATTAAAACTCCTGTGTGATATTTTAATAACGTCCTGTACAAATGAAAACGCTTGTGTTTTTCTTGCCTTAGTATTTTGCCTCGACTATAAATAACAACTGAAATGAATCTAAAACGCTGACAGGATGAGGACAGTGAAATATTTATTCAACACTATGAGAACCTGTTCACACTTATCACACAAGGGTGTAACAAAAATGACCTAAAAAAAAAGTCAGCTTTAAAGATGTGTGGGAGAAGTTGTGTGTCTGTGCAGAGGAAGTAGAGCTCGTGTGGCGGTGGTGCATGAATAAATATTCGATGCAGTCCTGAGAGCCTACAGATGAATGCTGTGTGTTTTCCATATAAGGTCTGCACCAATAACACCACAAGATCTAACCATGTCGTGCAGTTTGCCATCTTTTGGCAATGCATCGTGTGTGTGTGTGTGTGCGTGTGTGTGTATATATATAATTGCAGAATTTAAAAATTGTGAATGAATGAAAGACTGAATTAATGAGAGAGAAAAGTCATTTTGAGGCTTTAGATTAAGGAATTTGACCATTTTATCACCCAAATGCTCATCTCTAACCAGCACCAATACAGTCTACAGGCAACAAATAAAGTGTGGGGGTCGTAGCATTCAGACTGTCACTGTCCTGAAGATTTATACGCTGAAGAGGACCAGCCTCCACCTGGCTTTTATAGAGAATAAAGATGCTCAGTCAGCAGAAGTGGGGTCTCTGAGAATTCACTAACAGCCTACTGCTTATAACGTTTTTCATAATAATAATAATAATAAAAAAAAGACATCAGCCAATAGAAGTCATGCTTCTTTATCCTGTTAAACCAGGATTACGAGTTAGTGAAACGACGGCAGATGTACTAATGTAATTTTCATTAAAAACTTCCTTTAAAAACCCACTTATTCATCCAGAGATTGAAGAAAAGACTTTTACAGCTACAGGGTTATTAGAGTTCAAATATCAGCTGAACTTCCTCACAGCTCCTGAGGTAATTTCTGCCCTTTTCGGCTGACAGGTAGAGGGGCGACCCTGCAGCTGCTTGAAAGCTCAGTACCAGTCTAAATTTCATCACCTTGAGGAATGCCTGATCATGTCAGAGCATGATGTGGAAGCACCAAAAGGCAGAACTACACACATTATTACGTTATGTCGCATCATATGTACCATTTTTCTTATTTAATAAGCTAACCAGACCGAAATATAGCCTTTACTGCTACATGTTAAAATAAACCACGCAATCCATGCACATTTACTGTTTAAGTCATGAGGTTTACCTACATGTGTGGTTACAGGCTGAACGCATACATGTGGCCACTATGAATATATTCAGCTACATGTGTGGGGGCCTCTGTGAAAAACGTTTACGTGCTTAAAATCTGACATCATGTAGAAACATTGATCAGAATCAGAAACACTTTATTAATCCCAGAGGGAAATTTTTATAGTAGGTTAAACTTAAGCAAATGACCTTGCAGTCCTGGATTTCTTACTCTAGTAAAAAATATTTAATATTATTCTAATATGACGGCCAAAAACAAACATTCTGCCTACCTCTACATCTGTAACCTATTTATAGAAAAGACATCAGTAGTGACGAGGCTCATACTGTAGGGTCATGACAGAACATGAGCAATCACTTTAATCATCAAACATTTACACCGCTCTCTCTAGTCTGATATTTTTTAAGCAAGTCAGTCACATCATCTGAAAATCACAAGACTCGCTGTCGCTCTTGACTTGACTGGCAACCGTTCGATCTTAAATCATGACAGCAGTTTACAGAATGAGCTACTTGGCTTGCATCTGTTTTGCTACACCATTTTATCAAAGCGTGACATTCTCTCTTTTTATCACACACACACACACACACACACACGCACACACACGCGCACACACGCGCACACAATGCCTAACCTTACACCTAACTCTAACCTTAACCTAAGTAATTAAAAAAGCGTTACTTTTATTTTTTCATTATAAAAAAAAACAAAACAAAAAAAAACAAACAAAAAAAAAAAAACCCACGCTTTCTTTATTAGGACCAGCAAAATGTCCTATAACATCTAATTGTCACGTTCCTACCATTTTAGGGACTTTTGGTTCTCACAAAGATATAAAAACATGCCCACACACCTACACCCACACATGTATACACTCAGCATATCTTTACGCTTTTTTACACTTGCATTTGTTATGCTGGTGCCTTACATGTTTGAATCTTTGCAGAAAAACTAGCCAATGACTTTGTAAATAAAAATCTTTTTGGTAAAGAAAAAAAAATATTTCTGGCTGCTTGACAGAATTGAGCTGTGGCAACGTTTCCACACAAAAACCTTAAATGCTGAATAGATTCGTGTCTATGTCCGGCACAGGAGTCACAGCCTTTAACACACAATGTAAGGCTTAAATCTTTTAAGAGGCAACCATCTGACAACAGCTTAAAAAATAAAGGAAGTCATATTGAACATCAAGCACAATGTGTGTATCTCTTCACTAAAGTAGCATCCACAGGAAGTGGACATTATATAAGAAAGCTCAGACTTTTGTAAAGATTTGGGCGCTGGTTATTTTTGTCTGCATTGCATGTATAGAACTAAGCGCGAGTGTGACTCCTCATAGCATCGCTTACTGTGTTATTCGGCTCGAGCTTAAATGAGCAACAGGAAGCATGTAGGCTTGGTCCAACTCCTCTTTTACAGCCTGCGTGTGCATGATTACACTCAACCGCCTCCCCCATAGATACATGCACGCTTCATGTCTGTGACCATTTCCCTCCGTCATGCATATGTCATGCATGAGAGGCACCATACACGACCAGCATGTGTCTATTTGGGCCGAAATGTTGTGCATGTCCTTAATGTCATTTAACACTGCTTAGGTTAAACGGACTGATAACATGTTTCAGTGTACACTGTGTAAGAAATTATTTTATGGCAGCTTTTGAGCGTTGGGGACTCTTAAAAAATATATTTATTTATTTAGAATCCATTAGATCAAGTTTCAAAAAAGTTGACATAATATCCTGAAAGAGAGCTGGATTTCAGGTTGCCCAAAATTAGAAAATAGAACACACAAACATGTGCCAGAAAAACTGATACAGACGAGCCTATGCAATGTACATAGGTTAGTGGTAGCTTCATAATGGTATGGGGTTTGTTTAGCTGCTATTAAATGAGACCAACAGGACAATGCGCCACCACACACATGTACAAGTTTAACGCTGCGATCTGGTGATATAGGTAGGAATGGCAAAAATCAGATAAGTGTTCCTCCAGCCATAATTTTGAAGAGGACAACGCCATCAGAATGAACGCAGGAATTCAGAACTTACAAAAAAGGACACGCGCACACACACACACACACACACAATGTTGACCTGTAGTAGATGTACCAGGGGTCCCATGGAATGCCAGCAAAACAAACCCATACCGTTATGGTGCCACCACCAGCCATGTGTTTTGCGTAGGCAGGTTCGTAGCAGCATTACCGTGCACTTCAGTGCGCACACGCACAAACACACACACACTTTATTTATATGAAAATTAATCTGTTTAAAATAGCATACAGGACTTGGATGCCATGCAAATCTGCATTCTGCCCATACACACATTTTTATGGCATATATATCTGACAACAGAAGTCATGACCAACACTACATCACCATAAAGGCTGCTTTAGTCAAATTAAAAATGCTTCACTTAATGCCCCGTAAACCATTTTCAGTTGTTTATCTAAGTTTTCATGAAAAATGTTTGTCAGCTAATAAATGCTAGTATGTATTGAGACGAGGCTTTAATCAAATCAATGCAACCTTCTCTGTCTCTCTCTCCTCGCTTGGCGTACTAAAAAAAAAAAAAACAAGACATGACCTTTTTTTGTTTTGCCTACCACACATATTCTAGGGCGTAGGGGGTGGAAGAAGACCTTTCAGTTGACCAGGTTTCATGTCAGAAAAGTACTGGTAGCCTAGACTTGTTGAGTCTCCCCCTCTCTCTGCCTGTCCCTTTTCCTCCATCAGGGCATTTAATATGGCTTATTTTTTTCCCCCTGATGCAGCCTGTCCGTCTCTAAAAACCTCCCATCACCACTCATTAGCGTCAGCGTCAAGCAGACCGTACCGTTTGACACTGGAAACGCGCCTACGCCTCATACAAGCCTTCATCATGGAAGCTGTGCATATCTCGCATTAAAGGTGAAGATATGCACAACTACAGGTTCAGGTACAAACTCCCACATACTGTATATCAGTGAGTGCTGTACGAGTCCCTGTTTTTTTGGTTGTGCTTGGAAAGGGTCAACGCAACCTTTTAAACACCACCTCAAGCTCAATAAGTGTTTCTGCAGCTCATGCAATTTGATAAATGTCTTGAAAAGCATCTTGGAAATACGGACAGCAAATATGCAGTAGCGGGATATTGATAGCAAAACCTGCACGACAATGTAGGAAAATTAATACGTCAACAGAAAGAAGAAAAAAAAAAACAACAGATGTCTTCCTACAGTACAGGCAACCTGATAAAATATACTGAATGTAAAAACAGGTAGCACGAAGGGTTTAGCATCTGCACGATTTCTAACTAGGTGTGAAAAACATCCACAGACAACAGGAGGTGAGTCACAACCCAGACTTCAGTATATTGTACTTTAAAATCACAGACTTCAGCTAACATAGCTAGCTAATGCAATATATTAGAAATAATCTGGCTAACATTATAAACAATTATGCTAGTAACCTGACCCATGAACATGCATGTGTGCAAACAAACAGAGCAAAAGAACATTCCATGATGCCCCTGATTGAGTGATATTAATAAAACATAATCCAAAAATAACAGTATCAGTTTGATCGTTTACCACTGTGGAAAAAAAAAGTCAAAACTCGTCCAGAGTATCCAGATGCGCTAGACTACAGTAGTAGGGACATAAACGAACACAAGTTCTTCCTCCGATCCAAGCCACACTTACACTGCGCTCATCTTTTGCTGCATCCTTGCCTGTCCCACTCTCCCCTTCTCATCAAGTAAAGCTGCCCGGCTCCTGAATCTCTAGCACATGCCTTCCTGTTCTTACTGGACATGACTGACACAGCTCCAACATCGTTTCTGGCATGATCCCACAGAGCTGCGGCAGCTCTAAGCTCAACTCTATGTCATCCAGTCCAGCGCAGCTGCTACCTCTACGTCCAGTTTATGCAATAAAAAAAAAAAAATATGGCACAGAGCAAAATGTAAACTTCGCCTGTTCTCATAAGACGGCAGAAGTTTTCATCGGAGACGAATCGTTTTCCAGATGTTTAGAATTACAGGTCACGTCCATGTTATTACTGTGGAAGACAGATAAAGCCAAGAGGAGACAAGAGGCTCTGGGTGGAGACGAGCCACCGTGCGCAGGAAAGATCCGCTGTGCAGTGGTAGTGTGTGTGTGTGTGTGTGGGTGTGTGACTGACTCAGCCACGCTCTCCCTCACTCTCTCTGCCATTCGGAAGTGGATCACGAACTAGAAATGAGCCAAACAATCGACTAATCGAGGTGCCAGTTGGAAAGGTTGGTAGTAGAAAGGTAGATTTAAAAATGATTTATGTTTGCATCTGAACTAAAACATTTTAAATTAAATAGTACGACTTAATAATAGAGGTGCAAATCTCCCAAAAATTGGAATCGAAATCGCCAGACATTGAGTTACGATTCGACTCAATCAATTTTCAATTTAATTTAATTTTTCGATTCACATCGTTCATTAATTTTTGTTCAAATC
>JAOVVF010000028.1:9494738-9507305 GCA_028565595.1 Duopalatinus emarginatus | reverse complement strand
GGGGTGTTGGGAGGGGGGGGGGGGGGGTGTTAGCCAAATTGAATGACTGAAGTACTCCAGCAGGGGCTGCTCTAACTACATCATCCAGAACCCTGAGAACCCTGCTGTAGGTTTCTAACCAGCATGAGTCACTGTAAAGGAAGCTGCTATTCATTTATGTGAGGACAAATATATTCCCACTGAAACCATAGACACTCACTCTGATTATGAGCCTCCTTAATGCGATGCCACAATTATTTTATGAACATTTTATTACCAAAGGAAAAAGAAGTTGCCTGTTCTAATAGAGGCCTGGCGAGAAGCTTATTCGCAGTAGTGCCATCAAACAGAACGGAAAAAAGAAACTTGCTGCTAATAAACAAATCAAATAATTTGTTTGATATGAGTTTAGGAAAAATGGCTTTTAATATCTGCATGGCATCATCAGAATCATCTTCACACCGAAACAGATCATTTGGAAGCCCACATGTGATTTTTATTATTTTATATGTAGAAGTGTCACGAACCTGCACTATAACCTCGGTGGTTTGCTGTGGAGAATTGCTGATGAAGAAAGACCACTGCATGAGCTGTGACAGTGCTTTATGCAGAATGCTGAAACACGCACACACACACACACACGCACACACACACACACACACACACACACATTTCTTTTTTTCTTTTAGTTCTTTACTTTCTTTCCAATTCTAGAGGGTATTTGAAATTACCCGATCCACACAATTGATTGCACCAGTAATCACTTGAGCAGATCAATGGCTTTCAGAAGAAAATACATGGCCGCACCCATGCTACTGTGTCTCACATGAGGACCGTATCCTCCAACAATGAGAGCAATAGGAGCAGAATTACGAGCCCTCAGAAACTGCCAACACTCCGCTTTCCTTTCAGCTCAGGCCACTTGCTGCAATCATAAATATCTGTAATTCTACAAATTCTTAATTAAATTACATAAATCCTGTTTACAGTCACCGGGGACCAGAAGCGTTTTTAACTGAGGCTGGAGAAAAGAAGAATATTGCACAGCCTTCATTTCACCCAGATTCACTTCTCTATCTAATACTCACTCAATCTAACACATTTATTGGACAATAGCAAAATTATATTACAAATAACTAGGAAATCTGTAAAAGTTACATCATTTTACAACAAGCCAAGAGGATTTTATTAATGTGCCTTGTTTAGGGAACCGGTATTGTGACTGGAAGGTCCCGGGTTCGATCCCCACAACAGACAAGACACGACTAAAGTGCCATTGAGCAAGGCACTTAACCCCCAACAGCTCCCTGGACAGCCGTGGCCTAGTGGTTAGAGAACCGGTCTCGTGACCGGAAGGTTGCGGGTTTGATTCCCACCTAGAGCAAGACACGACTGAGGTGCCCTTGAGCAAGGCACCTAACTCTCCCTGGGTGCCATGGTTTGGGTCTGCCCCACAATCCGGGCAAGTGTGTTCACTGCCCCCTAGTGTTCACTGGTGTGTGTGTGTTTCACTGCACGGATGGGTTAAATGCGGAGGTCACATTCTTTCTGTGTGCAAACACAGTAAGGCAAAATAGTTCACTTTCACTCATTCATTCATTCATTCTTTGATGTCATGGTTTGGGGCTGCCTACCACTCCGGCCAATGTGTCTACTGCCCCCTAGTGTTCATTAGTGTGTGTGTTTTGCACGTGTGTTGTGCAAGCACAGTAGGCAAATATTTCACTTTTAATTTAATTCAATTCATTTCAGTTCAATTAAATTTTATTTGTATAGCGCTTTTAACAATGGACATTGTCTTAAAGCTGCTTTACAGAAATAATGAAAAGGGTAATTCATTTATAGATTTTTTTCCATTTTAACCATATATAGTGTGTAGAGTTCACAGTGAAATGAAACATGCTTCCCCTAGGACCAAGGCTACTTGGAACAAGTTGAACAAGGACAATAAATACTAGGAAAGAGGTAACAGTGTAGTTGACCAGTTTACAGTTTATGTGAAAGAAATAAATGCAGTATATCTTAATATTGTTAAATGGAGACATAAGACATGCATTTAGCTGCAGATTGAATAACAAATGATTGAATAACAGGCAGTTCCAACAGACCATAGTATGTGTGTGTGTGTGTTCAGTCTCTGACTGCTGAGATTGTGTGTGTGTGTGTGTGTGTGTGTGTGTGTGACTCTGATCGTTGAGGAATCTGATAGCCTGAGGGAGTCTTGATGTAAGGGCCCGAATGTAACAGGGTGATAAGTGTGTGTGAAGGATGTGTGTGATCATCCACAATGCTGGTTTGCTTTGCAGATGCAGCGTGTGGTGCAGATGCCTGTGATGAAGGGGAGAGAGACACCAATGAGCTTCTCAGCTGTCATCACTATCCACTACAGGGACTTGTGGTCCAAACTGGTATAATTCCCAAACCAGGCAGTGATACAGCTGTTCAGGAGCCTCTCAGTAGTCCCTCTGTAGAATGTTATGTGGATGGGAGAGGTGGGAGATGAGAGTTAATCAGCTGGAAAGTAGAGATGCTGCTGGCCTTTCTTGGTTATGGAGCTGATGTTGTGTTAAGGGACCAGATGAGATCCTGTGCCAGGTGAACACCAAGGAATGTGGTGCTATTGATGATCTCCGCAGTGGGGCTGTTCAGTGGAAAGGCTATCACGCCTGGTTCTTCAACAACCAACACACACACACACACACACACACACACACACACACACACACACACACACACACACATATATTGGAAACATTGGGAAGACAAGAGAACACACTATTCAAGTAAGGCACATGTGTGTCGACCCTCATAAATCAGGCAATGGCTACAAGAAAATAGCCACTCACCTGCAGATGCCCTTCTCTAAAGTCAGTGCAATCATCAAAAAGTTCAAAACATCTGGAACTGTGACAAACAATCCTGGAAGAGGATGCAGGTGTACCTTGCTACCACGCACAGTGAGAAGGATGGTAAGTTCTCCAGAGCTCACTGTAAGAGAACTGAATCAAATGGTAGCATCTTGGGGTTACGAGGTCTCCCAAACAACCATCAGGCGCTATCTACATGCCTCTTTTCTGAGTTATACTCATAAGCATAAACGGGTGGGGTTTGCCAAGCGGTACTGGGATTTTAACTGGGACCATGTGCTTTGGTCAGATGAGACCAAGATAGAGCTTTTGGCCAACAAACACTCTAGGATCGGTGATGCTGTGGGCCTGTTTCTCCTCCAAAGGACCAAGGAACCTTGTAAGGATACATGGGATCATAAACTCTTTGAAATATCAGGACATTCTGAATCAGAATCTGGTGGCCTCTGCCCATGAGCTCCTCTCATGGCCATCTCAGTCCCCAGACCTCAACCCAATAGACAACCTTTGGGGTGAGCTGAAGTGGAGAGTGCATAGGAGAAGACCCAGGACTCTGGATGATTTAGAGAGGTTGTGCAAAGAGGAATGGTCGAAGATCCCTCTTTCTGTATTCTCCCATCTTCTGAAGAGTTTAAGAGAAGATTGTTTCAGAAGACAAGATTGTTTCATATAGGGACAAATTCAAAGAAAATCCATTCCAGGGTATTGGACTGGCACAATCCACCAGAACAGCTTCAGTGTGCCTAAGCATAGATTCAACAAGTCTGTGGAAGTCTGATGAACACTGCTCCTAGAGATTTTTGATCAGTTGACACTCGGACGATATCTAACACATGGCTCCAAAGTTATACATACGTGTTCATGTCTTGTGGATGGGGGTGGAGTCATCCTGGAAGAAACCATTCCCATCAGGATAGAAATGTTTTATTATAGCGTAAATGAGGAAAAGCAAAATAAATAGAGATAAATAGAAAGAGATACTGTTTTTCCTTTAATTTGTCCCCCGTCTGTATATGGTTTACTCACTGCATTGTACCTACACCTAACTATGACCTATGTTTTTACCTCATACACCAGTCAGCCATATCATTACCACCTCAAAACCACTGACACTTCAAGTAAATAACATTATTGAGTTGTAAGCAGAAAAAAAAGATCTGGGCAAGCGTAAAGATCTGAGTGACTTTGAGAAAAACAAATTGTGATGTCTAGATTTTTGAGTCAGAGAATGTCCATAATGTCAGATCTTGTGTTGAATTCCTGGTATTTTATGCAGCAGTTAGTAGTCACCAAAAATGGTCCAAGGAAGAACAACCAATGAACCAGTGACAGGGTCAAGACCTTCAAGGCTCACTGATGTGCAGTGCTGGGGGTGAGGTCTAGACTGTCTTGTCTGATCCCACAGAAGAGCCACAGAAAGATCTGCTGCTAATATCTTGGAACATCTACAGGGGTCTTGTGGTGTCCATGGACAGGTCAGAGCTGTTTTGGGGGCTGTTTTGGCAGCTGGTGTTAATATAATGTCTGACCAGTGTAACTAGTAATAATTGCTTATTCCAACAGGCAGTTGCCTTTTATTAAATGTGACTCCTACAGCTATGCCTCTAGGAGTATCTCCTATCAGGATCTCAGTGCTGTTTTGTCCTATTAAACCAGGTTTTCATTTACTCTCATTTAAAGATTTTCATTTAATAACAAGAGACAAGAGACTAACAACTGTGAACAACGTTAGTTCCTTTTTAAGTGCATTTTTACGACCCCAGCAGAGACGTGTAGTCCTGTGCATACTGTGTGCTGTGATTTTTTAAGTCAGTTTGTACAGAAATATAGTAGAAGTATGTGTTTTAGTGTTAAGGTCAAACTACTGAAGCAAACCATTGATGACCAAAAACTTTGCAATCTCAGGCTTATCCTAGAAACACACCCTAAAAAAAGAAAACACCAGTCCGTTTCAGGTAGGACGATTTAACATAGTCACTCCATCTTCTAACACGTTCTGGAACGGTGTGGGGACACCAAAATCTTCGAAGAACACCCACATTGACATGGAGAGAGAGCAAGTGAACCTCTATACTGAGAGCAAGTCAGGACCCTGGAGCTGTGAGGTAAGAACGTCACCTGCTGTGACAATGCCGCTGTGCTCCCTGATAGCAGGAGTGATGATTTACTGCTTTCACTTTACAGATTTGGCCTAGTGTACAGAAAAGGACTTCTGGATGACCCGTCCGCAGCCTTTCACTCGTGCTGTTGAGTGGATTATTTTGCTGGGATTTACTTACAAGGAACCACAACAGCTAGAAAGTGGCAACTTCCGCACAAAACCTACTCCGTTTGTTGACCTCAACCGACCCGACAGACCTGTGGGAAGTGAAAAGCGCCCAGAGATGAGGCACCGAACGCCCTTTAACTTCAGAAGCAGCCTCATAGAGGGTGACTGGTTGTTTTGTTTGGAGTTTTCTGCATCATTAGGCGTCCCTAATGTGATTAATATTGTACAGCACAAGTGCAAACACAAAGATGGATGGGCCATTATGTGCAAATCAGGAAAAAAAAAAAAGTCTGCAGAGTCCCCACAGCATACATTTGGGTTACTCACTAGCTTTCTCTCTCTCTTTCTCTCACTCTCGATTTGACAGTGATGGAGAGTCAGATATTAATTCACTAACTCTCTCCACTGACTCTTTTAAGGCCAGTCACTAAACTTGACTGATTGATAATAAATTGGCGTGCTGTGTGAACGCACTACCGAATCCAACCCAGCCCTTTCTCCGAGATTACATCTCTGATTGTGCTTCAATTTTTTAAACAGAAGCCTCCAAAATAACAGGAGACCGGGTTGATGTGCCATGTTTCATGCCATTAGCTGCATTCAGGAAGACAAATTGAGTGTATTGCCAACAGCGTAATGTTCATATATTATTCCTGTAATGAAATGGTTTGCAGTCTGTATGCCCCTACAACTGATTAGGATCCGAGTGTTTTTCTTTTTCATAACACTTTTATGAAGTGTGGTTGAAACAAATGCAACTGTCATCTTCTATTACATCCCATCAACATGCTTAACTGCTTTCGATGTCTTTGTCTGCTCACTTGAGGTTATTTTTCTCTTCTTTATTTTAGCGCCTGTTCAAAGGAGTGGTGCCTACGATCCGAGGAATGGAAACCGGACTAATTGTGTGCTCTAACATGTCAAAAAGCATTAGTCATGCAGCGACAACACTGACAACACCTTCACACTGCTTGTCACCCGGTGCAAACGTGAGGAATGTACCACGGCACAGTTCATTTGCCCCGTGACATGCAAATGCGTTAACGGCGACGAGTCTCTAAGCTTAGGTCGCTGAGAAATTACTACAGATTTCCAAGTCAAACAGCAGCTTTAGCCTCTGTGGAGAGCCAATAGTTTGTCAAGATGAAAAATCAGCACATTTTTTCTTAATCTCATGGGTTGTTAATTATTCAGAGTGAGGAACTGTAGCCCTTGAAAGTATACATGTGAAGGGCCACACTTCCAGACAGTGTAGCAGCCGAGTGCCAGGAATAGAACTCATCATGGTGTGCCAGGACTTCTATCACCTGAATCCCATGACATATTCACTGTACATCTTCTCATCTGGTTAAAAAATGTCCAAAATAGATAGTCCAATATAATGAAGAGGTGCAAGAGAAGTGAGCATCATTGCTACATATGTTAGCGAGGTTAGAGCTCGGATCATAGCGACATAGCTTCAGGAGTAGTCATTTGCTCGCAAAGTGAGGGCAAATCTGTCATGCTTTCTGGTATCTGGTATACAACATCTTAAAAAACCTTATATATGAACAACACAGTGAGGAAACGATAGCTAGCATTGTTAGCGATATAGAAAAGGGTTAGTTACACTACAGAAGGAAATGCTGAAACAGCACATTTATTTGTTGTATATTAAACCACAGAACAGTTGAATTTTTATATAAGTCTCTATAACAGCATGTCTATCATTATGAATTCAAAGGCATATTAATATTAGCATTTTAGAGTAAATTCATTCTCATGGATGCTCAATAATAAACTGTATAATATAAAATAATAAAATAAAATTGTTAATATGGTGAAGCATTTTGTTAGACAGAAGGAGTCTCAGGTGTCAGTACTTTTGTAACAGTCAGTGAGTTTACACCTTCTGGTTTCAGGAAATATGACAGGCTGCATTTTTTGTATTTTTTAACCGGGTCAGTAAAAGAGAGAAGCCTGGAGAGGGAATGACTGTTTATAGCTACTATAATGTAAACTATAGAAGAAACTAGCTTGTTTTATGGAGTGGTATAATTTAAGAGCAATCCTAAACAGTTGTGGTTTGTCATTTATTTATAAATGAAAACTTCTAATAAGTTTAATCAACTTTGCGCTGTGCTGTTATAAATATCCCACTTTGTATTGGGATTATTTTCATAGAACAGCCTGTCATTTGTTATACTTTAGATTTTTTTAGATTTGTTCAAGGGCACTTCAGTCATGTCTTGTTGGTATGGGGGGATCAAAAAAGTCCCAAGACTGGTTCTCTAACCTTGAGCCACAACTGCTTCAGGACTAGTGTGGGTGACTGCTGTAAGATCTAACAGTAGTGAGATCAGCCCATTGATCATTCATAATAGTCACCCGTAGTGTGTACAATTACCCTCCCAAGGGCATAGAAACTGGTGAGCTATTACTGATGTTTAAACAGAAGTGTCTGCAGCAAAGTGTGCACCGGGATTCAAAGATTGAAAGAACCAGTCCTGACTGATACATTTTGCCAGAGACTACTCACAGATCTGCGCCATAGGTACAGCTATGCCTCAGTGGATTTCCTTATTAATTTAGCTATTTACTTACTGTAAATAAACTGCTGATGGGGAGACAAAAGCCTAGTTCAGTTTGAGTAAAGAAGAGAGTCAAAGCCATGATCCTATTGAAATCAGCACACAGATTTACAATGTACGAGTGCCATAAGACAGGATTTTCCTTTAAATCTTATTGATGAACCTGACTGCCCAGTTTCCTAAATGCCCATGTGCTCAAGGGGGCCACCAAGACAGACAACTCTACTAGCGATTGTGCTACCTTTGGAAACAAACCAAGTCATTTATTACCATTCAGAAACCAAGTCTAGTGTTGCAGTGCTCATCTACACTGAAGCAGCTCGGAGCTTGTATTCTGTGACCTGATCTTTCAGCTTGAGCCTTAGGCGCTAGACTCACCCATGTATATGCAGATGCTTGACCCATAAGTCATCTCCCATGACAGTCTGCTTATATACCTGAATACAACCTGACTATCCAACTGTGAGTCACCTTATCGTCCAATTACTTCAAAGTCCCCAGGTTTCCCTGGCTTCGGACATACAATCCCTAAATCTGCTGAATTGAGCAAGAGATCCTGACGTTGCTACAGATCCGGTAACTCTCACTCTGTAATTACAATAACGTGTACTTTTAGTGAATGTCTTGGAGTGGAACAGTAACTAGTAATCTTGGCCTGTTCCTTTGATTACTTACATTTTTTTTCTTTAGAAAAGACAAAGCAAATGTTCCCCTCTCCTCAAGATTATGACAGAATACATGTATTGACTGTACAGGTCTGATCCAAATCCCAGTCAAATATTGTCCTGGTCCTATTAATAGAAACTGGTTCATATATTCACTAAATTGGACCTCAGAATATCAGCCTATAATCTTACTTTAAAAATGCAATGTATGGAAGATTGCCTTTAGTACCACTTCTGGACATTGTGCATATTTGGTCATGCAGTATGGCTTGCTCAATGCCCAATCTGTATTCTAAATCTGTCCAAGTTAATTACATTCTTAGAAACAAGCTTGAAAATTTTATTACAGCTTACATAGATGGTGTATTTAATGTCCTTGGAATTAAGTCTATCATAAGTGCTTCTCAGCTGTATCATCAGCAATGGAGGTCTTCTCATGGATGAGTCCATAGTGTGTACCATTACTGAGTCTCTGACTTGTACAGCCACTTGTACATTAAAGCTGCCTGCCTAAGCAGCTCTGTTCGATCAACGGAGAGACTCTACAAGACTTTAAAGGTGTGTTAAGGTATCTGTGGCACCAAGATGTTAGAATCAGACTAGACAGGACACCCGTGACCTGGTTGCAGATTTACCGGTTATCCATCATTGGACTATTTTAGGTAGGTACTAACCACTGAATACTGGGAACACTCTACAAGACCTGCTGCTTAAGGAGATGACCTGTCCCCTTTTTCTAGATATCACTATTTTGTCCTTGTCCGAATCACTCAAATACGTATGTTTGCCTATTTTCTTGCTTCCAACACATGAGATTTAAGAACTGACTAATAACCATCTTATTCTACCCTAAAATATGAAAATCAATGTTTTTCTCTTCACCTATTATGGTTTTGTGGTTTTAATAATATGATATATGGAATTAGAGCCATGCTTCTCCAGTGCCATGAAGATCCCCCACAGCCATATATACTCTAGTCTAAAAAGCCTATGAATAGACAGTTGGAGTTATTATAGGTGAAACTGGCCTTAAAGAGTTGTTGTTGGCTTGAGGAAGCTGAACATCTATTTTCATTTCCATTGTCCAGAAAAACCTAGAATATTTAATTCAGTTCAACTTTATAGTCATTATAAGAATACCTCACAGTAAAAAGCTTTCTCACTGTTCTCTCCAGTGCAACATATATTGAATAGACAACATTGCACAGTACAGGCATATTGGACAGGAGGGTGTAGTTGAAAGTGAAAAACAATTCAATACATAGTGCAATACTGAACATACAGTACTACAGAGTAATAGCTATCTATCTATCTATCTGTCTGTCTGTCTGTCTGTCTGTCTGTCTGTCTGTCAGATCTGTGATGTCACGTGGTATTTTTGCATACATTTTCTTTGTCTCTTCTTTGTCTCATTTTCTTTACTCTTTGTCTTTGTGACATTTTGACATGTGAAACTGTGACTTTTTGACCTAGCAAGACTGAAGGTGACACCCGGAAACAGAATATTGAAGAAAGCTGATTAAAAGCATTATGCACTGACAGATCGAGGGGGAAATAATGGTACATTTCTTGTCATCCAGTTCCCATTTTTTGGTGGTTGTGAAGAATAAATTTTGAGGTTTTTGCTGAATAGCGCTACGTAGTCCCAGCTGAAATTCAGATATGAGCCTTCAGCACTTCAGGACTTGCCGAATACCACACACACACACACACACACACACACACACATAGACATGCACACACAGAAACGAAGTCACTTCTCTGAAAATCTCCAAGTCCTTCTTAGCATTACTCATGTGAGTTCGGGTGAATTGAGTTGTTAGATGATGTCCTTTAATATACTGATGCTACTATGAGATAAAAAAAAATGATTGGTTAGAATATAAGCACTAGTGCAGCTTCTCTAGTTTTGTTCGCCCATATAACCAGCTACAAGAATCTATCATGGCCATCAGAGTTCATTCATATTATTTAGTTAGCTAGCTAGCTAGTCTCTATAGTGAGCTAGCAAAAAGTCATTCATGGGTGGAAATAAAATCTAATCGAAATTGCAACATTCCAGTGATTTATACAGCCTTGTTATCACTCCTCTACGGCTTTGTTAGGTTTAGCTCATTCAGTTAGGAGGCTTACATGACCTAGATTTACCAAAAATCTGATCCATATTTAGTCTTTGGCAGATGCCCTTATCCAGAGCAAGGTTATATCTCATTTGAGAACATTTAAGGGTCAAGGGCCTTGCTGAAGAGCCTTTCTCAAGTGCCCAGAATTGGCAGCTTGGTGATGGATAGATATAAAAGGTAAGTTTCATGAAAGTGGTTTAAATGCTGAGATTTTAGTGTATTAACGTAAATTTACTGCTTAAAAAATAGTTCTTCATGCAAAACTGAGAAACTGAATTGTTCATGCAGTGAGCAGTCTAAACTTTATCCATCCCTCTGACCTGCTATCAATATTTTTCCCAACTTACAACCGACCTAATAAAGAATGAACTAAGTCTACTTTAACCTGGATCACTGTATTTTCAATACATTCATCCCAGTACAAGATAATGCCTATTCAGCTTATTCAGGATATTGTAATACTAGTCCCAAATGCAGAGTGCCCTTTTTTAGTGCCTCCAATCCTCGGTTTATCTGCCAGCTTTTACTTAGTTCTGTTGCTTGATCTCTCCTGGTCTGTAAGATGCACACAGATAGAAACTCCACTGGGACCTTGTTGTTCATTTGAGGCCTTTATCAAGAGGAACTCTGTTTCACACACTGCTGCGTCTATCTCTCTCCTTTTTTTTTTTCATTGAGAGTGGTGAACTGATTCAGTGATTTTGAGAAACTGGTCCTCCTGCTGTTTAACAGACCATGCTCATCCTTAAGCAGTCTCTTTCACTAGCCCTTTGGGATGTCAAATTAAGCCCAGTGGTTTGTCTTTCCTTGACACTTGTATGGTTTGACAAGGAGGCGCATTTGCACACTGAGTAAACATCACGTGTCGGTCTTACATAAATACCCAGTGTCATAGTTCCACACGGTGTCTGTTATATATCATATGGCATGTGTACGCCGACACGGCTTAATAGAAGCCGTGTCTAATCCTGTTAAGCCTACAAAGATCACAGTCTTTTTGGGTTTGCTGCTTTACGATGTGTTTCAGAGTGATAAAGAGAAAAGAACCTGTTACATCCCTGCTGAGACTGAGCTCTGGCCTCTGGTAATGCAGGGTTAGTAACATGGACTGGATATGTGTAGGCGTAATAAAGCTGCATCAGTGGAGAAGAAAAAGGCCAAAGAACATGAGAAATATAGCGTTTATTATTCAGCACATTATATAACACATAATCATATAAACACATGCATAGATAGCAAGTTTAACAGAGTGAAATATGGAGGTAACTGTAACTAACGCAGCACAGGAAGTGAACCTGTATTGAGACGGGGTAGAAGGTCTGGGAACATGGGGTCAATTTGACTATTTGTACTAAAAAAAGAAGAAAGAAACTGGTCAAGCTACAAAGGAAACCGATGGGAAGTTCCCGGGTTCAATCCCTGCACAGGGCAAGACACGACCAAAGTGCACCCAACCCCCCTAACTGCTCCCCAGATGCCGTGGTTTGGGGCTGCCCCCTGCTTCCATGTAAATGTGTTCACTGCCCCCTAGTGTTCACAGGTGTGTGTGTTTTACTGCACAGATGGGTTAAATGTGGAGGTCACATTTCTCTGTGTGCAAGCACAGTAGGCAAATAGTTCACTTTTTAATAACAGGATGCAATGAACTACTGTGTCTAGATGCTGTCAGTGTACATGGTACAAAACAATCACAAACCATAGGCTGGTGGAATCCTATGACTAGAAGATCACAATCATGACCAATCCCCAAGGGTGCCAGATCACGGATTTCGTCAACTATTTCAATGCATACACAAACTAACTGCCTGCTTTGGACCACTGTGACCAGAAGAGGGTCTCAAAGAGCATGTAAAATGTCCCACATTAGAGTTTTTTATTACCATTAATATAGTTTATTAGAGTTAAAATATTTTGTTGAACTTACCTCTATATTTAAGTAAGGTGATTAGCTAACTTTCTATTGAATTGCTTATTGAAAATACTTTAGAAAACGGTGGCATGTAAAAATTTAGGTAATACTTTAAATTACAGCCTGCATATTACTGGGTAAGTACAGAGTAAGTACGGCGTAAGATACCGTAAGTAGAGGGGATG
>JAOVVF010000028.1:9445762-9460527 GCA_028565595.1 Duopalatinus emarginatus | reverse complement strand
ATATTCTCTGTCACCACCACTGACCACCACACCCCCACTGAATAAGTGCCCTCAAACCTTTTTGCATAAAAGAAACCATGGCAACTCAGTGGGCTTTAGAGCACAAGAAGGAGCGAATGGAAGAATGGAAGCTGTATCTCAGTATTACTGTGAATTTCTTCATTTACTAGCAATTTAAAGACAGCAGTAATTCTCTGTTGAAAGCTGAGTGACAATTCCCTGTGCTCCCTGCTTCAACTGAGGAGGTAATGAACAAGTCTTTTATAAGCTGGGTCAATTGGATTAGAGGAAAAATGTGAAAATGGGCTTGGCATGGGGTCCATGAACAGGAACTGAAAATCACTAGCTTACTCTGTAGAAATAGAAACTCTTTTACATGCTGCTAATTATGAGTTTACCCACCTATGGGCTGCACGGTGGCATGGCGGGTGGCATTGCCTCATTACAGCTCCAGGGTCCCTGTTTTGATCCTGAGCTCTGGTTATAGTCTGTTCAGATTTTCTTTGCATGCTGTCCCATGTCCTTGTGCGTTTCCTCTGGGTTCTTTAGCTTCGTTCCAACACACCAGTAGAAAGATTGGCTATGCTAAATTGCCCCTAGCTGTAAATGAGGGCGTGATTGTGTATGCATGGTGCTATGTGATGTGATTGGCATTCCAGACAGGTTATATTCATGCCTCATGCACAAGATAGGCTTTTGCACAATTCTCACTGTATGAAGCCCCTGGGTGGTCCTGCATGCTGTACCATAGACCTGGCCCACTGCATACTTGCAATATAATACAGAGGGCCTTTCAGATTTATTTAATAACTGCAATCATACTATTTAAATATAAGGGTCATTGAGGGTAATTTAATAAATGTGAATATTCTGGCCATTTATTAACACAATAGAGCTTTCTATTCTAGAAATGTGTACCTATAGTACATATTAGGGCAATAGCACTTTTTATAGACCCCCCAATGTTTGCGTTATTGTGGATTGGACTGACCACTTGGGTGGATCCAACTGATTCAGTCTAATCAAACAAGCGACTGTCTTTATTAGGTACTAAATATAATTGTGTTGATTATGGTGGGTTGTGGTTTTCAGCTCTGAAACCAAATCACAGACACTCTTGGCTATGCCTTTCAAATCTTTTTTGAGAATAACCAGTAGTCATGTCTGGTAAATTCAGAAACGAAAGTGGGTACTTAAGTAACAAAATAGTGAAAAATGTTAAGTTGTTTAAACAAAAAGATGTCACGTTTGCCACCTTGCTTTTTAATATACCAACAAGAAGGAATTTCTGTCTGAATCATCAAAAATTTTTGACACTGATAAGATTTTTTTCTGTATATAATAGAGAGTTATATTTGCCAGACTTATTACATTCAAAATAACTCTGCGTCTGATAGGATGTAAATGAAAATAACATAGGGGTTATGTCATTTATGGAGTGCAAGCTGTTTATACCCATACTAACATTAGGTAATTCAGTTCATTTTTTTTTTGTTTTTGTTTTTTTACATATGAAATAAAAAGTAGTAATAAACTAGCTGAGACTTTCAGTCATGTCATTTTCTACATTTTCCAAAGTACAGTAAATCCTACAAATATGGCCACTCAGGACTACAAATCCTAATCCTCAGTGACTCTTACACATTCACACTCACTTGACTGCTGATAACACTCACCTGTATGCAGTTATAGTGCTCAATTAAATTACAGTATTCAAGGGCTCTCGTTCCACACAAATCTGACTCTTTATAACCATTTTAATAGAAAGGAGGCGTTTTAAAAACAAAACAAAACTGTGTATTAAACTGAAAATAATTAGTATGAACTACGTCTGTTGTCTGAGATTGGAAGTTGTAAAAAAGGGAAAAATATTGTGAATGTATGTGTGCATAGGAATATAGTACTGGTTATAGTGATTTGTTAAGGCCTTATGTATTTTGTTGTTTATTTTAATTTATTGGTTTAAATCACTCCCACCCATTCTTATAGGATGGCCACACCCTAAAGAGGACCATGGTTCAGTCCAGGGGTGCAGCCTAACCTATAAGATGAGAAGGTTTGGTGGGAGACTGGCTTGAGAGTGCTCGCCTTGGGATGAGTGAGCCGAGGGGTTAGAGAAAAGCTAGCAGCAAAGGTTAGCTCCATGGTCTTGTGACCTGCTGCTACAACATTTCCCTACTGCATATTAGGTCTTTTCCATAATTCTTTAAATTTAAATTTCTTTGGCTTATATTTTTCTTTTGTTTGCCTGTAAAGTTTTCAGTATTTTTGTTTGTGGTTACCGTTAAACCCAATACCCTGGAGTCCACCTGTTTCTTCCACATCCACCTTCCTTTTCTGCTCACCCACAACCTGCCTGGTGACTTTGTGTCCTCTTCAGAGAGGGCTGGAGAAGCTTTGTCACAAATGGAGCATTCATTTAATTAATACTTAATTCATTTAATTCATAACCTAAACCAACTATTTTGAAATCAGAATTTATTGAGGTTCAGGTTGTTAATTTTATTCAGAACTTATTTATAGGCTTAATTCTAAAGTGACTGAGGCTAAATTAAACACATTCAATACAAGTAAGCAAGCTTCTAATTAAAGTAAATATTCTTGGTAATGCTGTGATTTTTTTTTTTTTTTACCAGTGTAAAAAGAACACATTACATCCCTCCTGGCTGTTACTAAAAACAATATACATGCTTGTAAGTTATTTATAAAGTTACTTTGTATCGACTGCATGAAGACAGTTTTCTGGATGCACCTGTACGAACACACTTGGACCTTTAATAGGCATTTTGCTGAAACGTCCTGCACCGTTTCTGTACTGGTCATTCTATTGCCACACCAAATGCCAGTCAGCCCATCTTAAAGTAAAGCTTGTGTCTGTCCTGACAACATGAGCTCAAATTAAATTAGCTCAGGTCCTAGATCAGTGCCGTTCTGCAGACTCAATACTTTACACACACACACACACACACACACACACGCACACTGCCAAGCAAACTGAGTGATGATTTCATTAGCTGCAGAAAAAAACTTTACTAGTCTTAAAAGTAACCTTGGTAAAAGTCACATAGGGGAAAAAGGGTGCCATTGAAATAAAATATTCTTCTGCAGCTTGTACTCATTTGCTTAAGCCATTTGCTAAGAGTTTGTAATGCATGCCAAACAAATCACAGACAGTTTAAAGATGCAGGATGCTTTGAAATTAGCATGGCGTTAAAAGCTATTGCCATTGCAAAGTTAATTAAATTCCCTAGGGACACACATATGGAGGAATATTTATTACTTCATATGGCACGGATAACATTGAATAACACTAAAGCAATATTTAGTGTATAAACAGCTTTAATAATAAAAGAGTTGACTTACTAGACTCCGACTAGATCATACTGAAATATTTATAATTAGAATACTGTAGGCAGGAATGTGACTTGCACTATTTACAATGTACTTGAATATAACAGTGGTTCTCGGTCATAAGCCTTGGGGACACGGTGTGCTTTTCCGCTCTGGCTCATCTATACCGATTTCCATAAAGCTATGACCTGGATGGGATAAGCCACCATTTCATTGTCTGGGTGGAAAAATGACCTTCAGATAAGTCGCTGGTTCATTTGGCTGAGCTGTCACTTGTGTCCTTGCTTTCTGTACAGGCATGGTCAGAGAGCACAATAAGACAACAGGGCCTTCAAAATCCTAAAGCACAAGACCACTGAACTATTGCAGTCTGGGATATTTTATAATAGATACATACCAGTAAAGCAGAACTGTGACCTTTAAATTTAGATCTCTGAGTATTAGTTTAGAGAGGATTAAGTTGTCAGGGCCTAATGTACATTAAGAAATCACATGGGAATTATGTATGTATGTTAATATATACAATACATGTTAATTGTGTAAGTACTATGTAATGTTCAGATTAGGAGCGTAAACTAATATATTATTCAGAAGAAGAAATAGATGTTGTGTTCTATAGAAATACAAATAGAGATAGTAAAGTTAAAGTGAAAGTGAACTATTTGCCTACTCAGCTTGCACCCAGTGAACACTATCGACGGGAATGTGGGGGGTTATTTATTTTATTTTTTCTTACTATCGAGCACAGCAGTGCAGAAGTGTCAAAAGGTGGCGCTGTAGTGAACTGGTCAACTATCACGCTCCGCTAGTTTGTTCTGCTGGTGAAAACAGCAACAGTTTTTTTTTTTTTTAATCTGCACTGCTTTAAAATCGGAAAAGGAAGCAAATAAGGTATATAATGTAATAGCTTGACAAATAAGGTTGGGTGGAAAGATGTACAAATGATGTCAACAGTGTCTCCAGAATTTGGCACTTGGTGGAAATAATGACATGAAAATGTTCCTGTATAACACTTGTACATAGGGAATATTTTGTCTGCCCCAATTTGTTCGCCTGCCAGTGGGCTACTTGTGTTTAAGGTTATGACATATTACTGTTGTGAAATAGAGGTAATCTCACCCCTCTGGTAGCTCTATTTACATTAAGCAATATAGTGAGACAGCAATGTCTAGCATGTCTTATTATAAATTCAGTGTTGGGATGTTTGTTTTTTCTGACGTAATTTAGGTAATTTTTTATGTTTATGGTAACAGCTACCACCCGGGGACAATAAAGACAAACCAAGACATACATTTATATTTACAGCATTTAGAAGAAGCTCTTATCCAGGATGACCTATAAAAGTATTTACTTGTGAACTCGGAATATCCAAAGCTAGTGCTGGTAGACCAGAATTCAGTTCTTGAAGCTAGGATACTGTCACGAATGAGCCATACAATAGACAATACAAAAATTCCAAATAGTGCTATAACCTAATAGTACCCTTACACTATGTGGAAACAAACCTGTAGAGAAAATATGACAGAAAATACAATAACTGTGAGTGCAAAGGTAGTGTTGAGTTGAATTAGTTCTCTATTAATTGCTGTGAAAAGAGGCTGGTCTTCAGTCATGGTTTGAAGACAGGAAGTCATTCCGCTGTATGGACACTCAATGAAAGTTCATTCTACCACCTTGATGCCAAGACAGAACAGTCTGCTTTGCTTTTGACTTTGCTTGCCTCCCATGTGTCCTTGATGATGGTGGGTCAAGTCGAGCCGTACCTGAAGCACAATGAGCTCTGATATCGCATCTGGCTTTGACTATTGCCTTGTATGGAGGAACTGGGCCGTTTTTGCCTTTGTAGGCCAGTGTTACGTTTTATATCTGATGTGGGCTGCTACAGGAAGCCAGTAAAGGGTTTATAAATATTAAAACAGTAAGCTTATGTAGGTTTATTATAGTCATGTATTATGTATAGTATATCTATTTTACATTATATATCTATTACATTTTTTTTTAATTATATATAATTATATAAAAAACTATATACTTAAACACATTCTATGCATGCCTCGAGGCTGGCACTGATAACGCTAATATGGCTAGCACTGTTAGCTTAGTTAGTGCTAGTGCTCCAGTGGCGTGCGACCTGACCAGTGAGGTCACCATCTCAGAGCTGGACGTGAGGAAAGCTCTGAAACGGGTAAACAGCATGAAGGCAGCTGGCCCTGATGGCATCCCTGGAAGGGTGCTAAAAGCATGTGCCTATCAGTTAGCCCCTGTGTTTACCATAATTTTTAACTTATCCCTGGCCCACTCTGTCGTTCTGAAGTGCCTTAAAAAGTCAACAATAATCTCTGTTCCCAAGTATACCAACCCAGCCAGATGATGAAGTGCTTTAAAAAGCTCATCAAAGACTTCATCTGTTCATCTCTGCCTTCATCACTGGTCCCTCTTCAGTTTTCCTATCGCAGCAATAGGAGTACTGAAGATGCCATCTCACATATCCTCCACACCATCCTCACACATCTGGACACTGGAAAAGGGAACTATGCACACCTGCTGTTTGTTGACTACAGTTCGGTGTTCAACAAAACTGTTCCCTCCAGGCTGGTTATAAAACTCAGAGACCTGGGACTGAACCACTCACTATGCTCCTGGGTACAGAGCTTCCTGTCTGACAGGCCTCAAGTGGTTAAGATGGGACACTTCGTGTCCAGCTCCATAACCCTCAGCACTGGTGCCCCCCAAGGATGTGTATTAAGTCCACTCCTGTACTCTATATACACCCATGACTGTACAGCCACAGCTTCAACACCATTGTTAAATTTGTGGATGATACAGTGGTGGTAGGCCTCATCTCTAACACTGATGTGAAGTGGAACACAGAGTGAAGTGGAACAGCTGTCATCATGGTGTAATGCCAACAACCTGAAGATGAACGTCTCCAAGACCAAAGAGATGGTTGTGGTCTTCAGAAGACAGAAGAGAAGGACTTCGTACACACCACTCCAGATTAAGGGAACTGCAGTCGAGCAAGTGACCAGCTACAGGTACCTCGGTGTCCACATCTCTGAGGACCTGACATGGACTACACACATCTCCACCCTGAGCACATCACCAGGACTGCACTGCCAAAACTTGAGGACATTTACTCCAGACAGTCCAGGGCATCAGGCAAACAGATTATTAAAGACATCCACCACCCTAACCATAGCCTGTTTAAATGGCTTCCCTCAGGGAAACGTCTCCGCTCCATCAGGGCCAGGACTGAGAGGCTGAGAAGGATTTTTTCCCCTTAGGTCATTCGGACATTAAACATGTAATGCACATGAATCATTCTGCTCTATACACAGACACACAGCCACTTTACTCTACACACAAATCAGCTGATTTGGATGTTTTGTAAACTTATAGTAATAATCTTTCAAAGCAATGACCTTTGAATACTAATTTAACAGATTAAATGAAGCAAAGGTGTTTTTATAGGTTTCATTTGCTGCAGATTTGGTGTTAAGGCAAAGTCCAAGACAAGATCTTTTATAGGATATCGATGACAAACACATTAGGAGCGCGCTTTATACTACCCTGAGAATCAGTAAGGTTTTAGTGAACAACAGAGCGCCCACAAAACCCTTATAGGGCTTTAAATCTGTACCAGTTTATGTTGTTTCCTTAGAAGACCAGTTACTAAATGTAGGCTGAGAACAACCTGACAGGTGGCCATGTTTACCATTCACCTAGCTGGCTATGTTCAGTCATTGACGAATTGCCCTCCACTGCTGATAACGCTTCAGTCTTGGCCAAGATATTCCCTTGTATGTCCTTGCCTAAAAATCCTGCACTTTCTCTGCAAATCTGTATGTCATGACACAAACAAAAGTGTGGGAAATCTTTGAGTGCAATCTCTGCACCACTATTTCAAAAAGGCCTCTTTCGCAGAATTACAGCTCACCGATTCTTCACGGTTAGATCCCCTGAAAATCCATCGCTGCATGAATGGAATCATAATGATTCCCATTGCATGAATCTTGCACAGCACCTTATGTAATGGAATGGATTTGGGTCGTCTCCTGGTTTAGCGGGCAGAGGAGCCTGATGTCTTTTCTCCGTTCTCTGACTGAGCAGCTTGTAAAATTTGTACTGTATTGTATGCTTTTCTGGAGTGCTTACAAATATGTGATGACCATATCTGTACTTGATTCACAAACTTATACATTGAACACATTGACTGTGATAACAATAACTCATATAAATAAGGGGTGGAACAAACTAATAATAGAAAATACAGTGCACAAAACAGAGTTAGTACAGTTAATACAGTAGTCGGGTTTCCATTCACATGTTTCGCAAATGTTATGAAGATTCATGCAATTTTCGCAGAACAATAAATTGAATTAAATTGTGTTTCCATCCTCTACATTTATGTGAAGAAACATAAATACGATTAGGTCAGCAAAAATGGAGGAATTGAAATTGGTCTTAGATTTTTGCAGAATAATGTTTACTGACATAGTTGCAGTTCAGAGACACTGGATAGTATGAGCTGTAGCCCAACAAGTGAGGGCTGAGATATCTGTGCCACCCTGACAACGAGTACTATACATCTGGGAATGTGAATACTTCGGACAATTTCACAAGAACAGTCATTTGGATCATCTTTGGATCTTGCATGTTCAAAGCAATTTTTAAAAAAAGCTCTGTTACATGATCGGCTATCTGTAGGCTGTAGCTCTTTCCCTCTTTTGTGATATTGGGTGTATTTTTTTTCTGTTTTTTTTCCTTTATTTTTTTGTGCATTTTCAAAATTTACAAAAACTTGAATAGAAAACCTACTATTGTGTGCATGAAATCTACACACAAAAAAACCCTCTTGCCAGGAGTTGCAAAGTACGCATATTTTACATTTGAATTTCTCCTAAGGATGCAGTTACACATATATTTATACCCCCTTCACACTCCACTGCTGGCCTGTACTCATATTGCACTGTTACGTTCTGGGCCCGAGCATGTGTTAGAGAAAGTTATGATTGCACACCAACTTAAAGGTTATTCTTGCTTTGTGGCTTTAATGCAGGCTTTTTGGGCATACTGACACATAGCCCCCTCATTCTTTTAGATTGATAGATGCAATGCAGTGATTTTTGTCTACTCATGCTGCCTGTGTAAGACGATTTTTATTTATTTATTTATTTATTTTTAAAGAGGCAGCTGATGTAAAAGGATGAATTTGTAGCTTTACTTGCCAGTTCACAAGATGTGAACCAGACCCATTATTAACCGAATTTCGAATTCGAATTTCTAGTATGGTTAGAGATCACACTAGATGCATACCATTCCCAAGTCCATTTGAACTGTACCCGTGCCCTCCTCTTAAAGCAGACCCATGCACGGTTCAGCGTATTGCACCAGAGCGTGGTACGCAGCAATCACACTAGTCAAATGAACCAGACTTTGGGGGTCAGACATGCTTGGCCATTGTCTAATTGGAGTGCACTCTAAGTCTTAATGTAATAACCAGAACAAAATGAAAGGGAGATTCTCAAAACAACGTCTGTCTACACTGCTCTTTTCTTACTTACAGCAAAATATTGTAAAAAAAAAACACACACATTGCAGCTTTAAGTTTGACATCATAAACATGCTGTTCAGCAATTTTGTCTTTTACCAGTACAAAGCGGATTTTTACTCACAGGGTTAAAATGCAAAATGAGTCTGCGTGACTAATTTATATGAGTTATATTTGAATTTTCTTCTCCTCTCCGCTGCAGTCCTGGAGACCTGTGCCCTACTGTTTTGCATACTTTACATCCACAAAGAAACAAGGCAGTGTCATTGTTTATTAGTCTGGAGTTTATTTGTATTCAGTCATCTACTCCTCTACAGGACAGTCTTTATGAGATCAGTCAAGCAAAACATTAAAGAAAGTCATTCTTTATTAAACCTAATGCTGATCATTCAGACCTTTCAAACCAACCCCATCCTCATAGCACTGTATTGCTTTGAGCACATATTCAGGCTAGATGTTGTTTTGTTTTTTTTAACACCCTTTGGTGTTCCTTCGTTTGAAATAACATACTTTAAATGGGACAAATAAGTGGAACAATTTTCACAGCTCGCATTCACTCTCTTATTTTATGCATCCTTTGGGAAATGAAACTGCTCCATCAACTAGTTTGCCCTTTAGAGCCCGAAACAAAAATCATGCTTAGACAGCTGTTTACTCAATTCACATGAATGTCAAGCTATGCTCTGTAATTTAAATAATAATAATGAAACGGACGTCTGGACTGGTCTTCCTAAAGTGATGGAAGAAAAAATTAGGCAAGCCCGGCTCCATACTTTCCTGTCTAGTGATTATGAGCCTCAGTACCTAAGAAATTACTCAACTGCACCAAGTCTGGCTTGAGCAGCTGTAAGGAATGTCATGTCCACCCCGTCTTTTGCTACTAGAAACCTCAATTTGTCGCCACTACAATAATCAGGTTATACCAGCTTTTGATGACGTGATAGGATTCTGTTAAGGCTGATAGTGGATCTTTCATTGTGGACTCTCATTGTGGAATTTCTATAGAGTGATTACATTCTGGTCAGCCTCCAGTGATTTTACAAAGCTTTACTGGAGCATGTTGTTATAATACAATACTCAGCAGTGAGATAATACATTCCCACCCTGAAGTAATTTATATTCTACTAAGGGTTTTATTGTACTTATATTATAGAGGATATAAGCTAATGTCACCTATCCCATTAGAACACACCTCCTGAGTCAGAATGAGTGAAACATGCATTGGATATGAAAAACTATATGAAGTAAAATCATGAGTAAAAGAACCAATTATCTGTGTAAAATAAAGGCTGTTGAAAATGATTCTTACAACCCGACAAAGAACCAGTAAGATGAACTGATGACTGGTGACATTATCTATATGCTGTTATGGTGTCATGTTTATGTCACTAACACTCAGCACATTGTCCCAGTCATCTAGCCATCACAATTCAGTCCTTGTCAGAGTAACTCGGATCAGATTATCCTGTTACAGTGGCACCTGTCAGGGACTGATGTATATTAGGCAGCGAGTGAATAGTCAGTTTTCAAAGTTGATGTGTCGGAAGTGGGAAAAACAGACAAGTCTAAGGATCATAATGACTTTAACATGGGTTAACTGATGGCTTGATGTCTGGGTCAGAGCATATCATAAACAGCAGATCTTGTGGGTTGTTCTCAGTATGCAGTAGTTGGCAACTACCAAAAGTGGTCCAAGAAAGGACAACCAGTGAACCAGCGACATGGTCATGGGCAGATGATCCCACAGCATATTCTCAGAAGGATCTGTTGTCTTGGTGCTAGAGACCTCAGAACACCTTCAGCAGTATTGTGGAACTTTAACTTTATATTTTAACTCTAATTATAAGAATGTGCCTCAATATTTACCCCATGGTGCAATTCTTTATAATAAAAAAAAAACTAATAGTTGTCTCCCTTATTTTGGCATTACAACCAAATTACACAAATCACAGTTTAATTTAAATGTAAACATACCAACTAGAGTCCACAGCAGAGTTTAAGTACACAATACTGACTTTCAGCAGTCTTTAAGTCTTCAGTAGTTTCTTTATAAACGCTCGCTGCAGATTCCACTGTGACCAGCATAAACCTTAGCGCATATAAGGTATCTGTGCTTACTGCTCGCTTTCAGGTGTTGATTAAGAGTCCACATGCCTGGATTCCAGTTTATGCCAATTACAGTGATCCGTGCGCTTCTCTTTTGTTTACCTTTTACGACAGTACAAATGCTTAGTCTATTTGCACTGTCAATCACACAACTGCTCTTTCTGCGTTGTTGTGCCAACCAAGCTGAACACTAATGCTGCCATTCAATAAGTCAATTAGTCTTTCCTTCACTCAGTGGGTGTAACTGCAGTGGCGTCTACCTACTGTGACCTCATGTGAATACACACTAGTTTACACATTTACACAATTGCGTATTCTACATAATAATATATACATAATTTACCTCCAAATGAAATGCAAAAGTAACATGCAAAATGAGACTTGAAGTCAGGGGAATGCATTTGGTTACAATAAACTTTACATTTTTTCTAATAGGCAGTCCCAAAAAAAACCCCAAATGTAACACTGATGTTACTGTCAGTAACATGACCAGGAAATGCTAGTGGCATTTGGCCATGAAGGTCATTAGGCTCATTTGAGATGAACTGTGTCTCGTCTTGGTCATCAGTGAAAGCAGCCGGTGGCAGTCCAAGGAGGGGGTTGGAAAAGGGCCATCAAATCGGACAGTCGCCACCTGCAACTCACGTGAACTATAGCACACCTGCTGGCATTTGTGTTCTTCGCTATATAGTGCTATTCAAAAAAGTCTACATATAAAACCGTGCGCATACAGAGTGCTTTATGTAAGAATAATGAAAAGTAAGACAAAGACAAAAAAATCCGATATTTTTCATGACATGAAATTATAATTATGATTAATTATGATGAAACATGCATAAGAATGATCGAAAATAAACTGTCATGCTACTAGAGACCATGACAATGTTAACATAAACACAGGGTTTATAAGGGAGATGATGAAGATTTACATTTGAGAGTGAAAAGAAACAAAAGTCATAGTTGTCAGTGTAGCTTCTAGCCAATAAGGATTAAGCTCTAATGTCAGCGAGCCGTTTCTCAGCTCATGCAGCATGTAGAGAGTAACTGCAGCACCTGGCTCTGAAACCTGCAGCCTCCTTGCACTTATAATGACGTGTGTCCTCATGACCCACTAATGGTGCAGATGGAAGTCAGACAAAAAACAAATGGGTGTCAAAAACTGTAGTCAGTCAGTCAGTCAGTCATTATCTTATCTGCTTAGTCTGTCAGGGTTGCGGATTGTCCAGAGCTCACCTGGAATCACTGGGCGCAAGGTAGGAATATCCCCTGGACATGGAGGAAACCAGAGTACCAAGAGAAACCAGAGTACATGAACATGAGGGGAACACAATAAACTACATAGACAGAGACCAGAGTGAGGCTTGAAGTATCCTTGGTAAATAAACATTTAATTTCTATCATTTAACCCGTTTGCACATAGCCGTATGCCAACAACATGCAAATATCTATCTATATTTGTCCATTTAATGGATCAGACTACAATCAGCTTATGTAACATTAGGACTCTCTAACAGTATATTTACAACTTTGGATAGTATTCCGTGAATTACTATCAATACTATATAACTACTAAGTAAAATCATTATTCATACTCATACTTATTCATACTTGTACACAGAATACAAATTTTAGTGAATGCAGCACGCTGGCGTTTTGGAGTGACACATTGTCAGCAGTAGTATTGAACATGGGTAAGCCGGTGCGCTTAAGTTTCTTTCCTCTGCTTTAAAAGTGTTAAATTTCTACTTTTTTAGGATGCAGTGCAGTTCTCCAGTAGTAGCAAGTGCTCAATGGCTATTATGTTGTTTACCTCCTGCTATTGAATGCTAATAGGTCTGGATTTGGGAGGCTGCCGACCACTGTGTCTTAGTTCCTGTGTGATTCACTGAGGTTTTATACTAACACACGATCACGTTCTCTTCTTTTAGAGTGTGAGTGTGTTGTGATGTATTTGCTATTACACAGAATACAGTAGAATACTAAACTGATGTATAGGTTGTTTTCCTTTGCGCAGGCTCCAGTGTTGCTGTGTTCCCTTTTTTGTGGATGCTGGCAGTTCAAACAATGTACTGGGGGGGTGGGGGTGGAGGGGGGTTGGTAACACCGAAGTGGTAATTTCAGTGTAATATTGGTGTACGTTTTTTTTTCTTGTTTTTAAATATTGATGGTAATAAAGACTTGGGCATTTTATGCATCTTCTTTTTTTTTATTAGAACAAATATCTAATAAATCTGTGCTGATCGATTGGAAGCACATGACTCTGTCTGTCATTCTTTCATTTAGTTGAGAGGCTTGTGTGGGAAACCTGGATCTTGAGTAAATATATCTTCAGGTGAGATTCCTAAGGTGGTGTATTCATACTAAATTATTGGGAAGGCTCATTATAAATCATTTTTTTAGGACAGCCAGTGGTGGCTACATTTAGATTTGTTGGAGTCTTATAAAACATTTTAAATCTGTGCCAAACTGTGAACTACGGTCCAAATGATAGGGTAATTGGAACTGTAGACTTTATTTTGTTTTATTATTGTTTTTACTATATAGTCATCTTACTTCAAGCACAATTCATTCTTAGTAGTTGGATGTTACATTGTCCTATTGGAGAGGGAAAGAGAAGAAACCAATGAAAAAGGCAGTGTTAGCTCTTTCACCAGAGGAGACTGAGGATGAGTCTGCAGTGATGAGGAGAACGGACTTGACATAACCTGAATGAGATCAGTGACAGTTCAGAGCCAAAGATAGAGTCAAAACTTGAAACAGAGGAAACAAGTAGAGTAGTATGTGTAGAGAGAGAGAGAGAGAGAGAGAGAGAGCACAACAATTGTAGAGACCTGTTATTGCATAAATTAAATGAAGTGTCTGTCTCTGAGTCCAGTGAGTACAAAGGTGTTCTTCAGTAGAACTAGTTACATGTTTTGGGTAAGGCTGAAAAGTGAAAGAACCAAAAGTCTAAAATATATTTCCTTTTCTTATCAATATTTACAACAGGACTCCTTTCATCGGGTGAACGAGTGAAGGAGGATAAACCACTAGAGTTCAGAAAGGTGAACAACCTTAATGAGCTGACAAAGGCTCACTTCTGAAGTCAACTGGGGTATCAGTTGAGAAACCAAATAGGGCATTGTGAATTTTAAGTGTTGGACCTAATGGCTTTGAAAGCATGGCTTATACTTGCAGATGGGACTACAAATCGTTGGGAATCTCAGAGAATGATAAACTGATAAAATGTATTTAAAGATTTAAGGGTTGCCACCTTTTTATGTATAGAAGTTAAGTCCTGCGACATGAGAAAGGGGGGGCAAATTCCACTAACAGCTAAACAAAAAAAGAGGTCCCCAAAGTGATGTCCCACCTGTATTGGTCTGGAAAGACAACACTGGCCACTGGTGCTTACAGGACAATGGAAGAGAACAATGCAAGATGCCTGGATGCAAATGCATTGTAGGTATAGTGGAGTCTGTGTTAGTATAGTGGTGTCCATGTTAGTATAGTGGAGTCTATGTAAGTATAGTTGTGCCTGTGTTAGTATAGTGGTGTCTATGTTAGTATGGTGGTGCCTGTGTTAGTATAGTGGTGTCTGTGTTAGTATAGTGGAGTCTTTGTTATTATAGTGGTGTCTATGTTATTATAGTGGTGTCTATGTTATTATAGTGGTGTCTATGTTATTATAGTGGTGTCCATGTTAGTTTAGTGGTGCCTGTGTTAGTATAGTGGTGCCTGTGTTAGTATAGTGGTGTCTGTGTTAGTATAGTGGAGT
>JAOVVF010000028.1:9398780-9413994 GCA_028565595.1 Duopalatinus emarginatus | reverse complement strand
AGCAGCAGTTTTGTCTTTAGCCCAGGCGAGATGCTTCTGACGCTGTCTCTTGTTCAAGAGTGGCTTGACACAAGGAATGTGACAGCTGATACCCATGTCTTGCATACGTTTGTGTGTGGTGGTTCTTGAAGCACTGACTCCAACTGCAGTCCAGTCTTTGTAAATCTCCCCCACTTTTTTGAATGGGTTTTGTTTCACAATCCTCTCCAAGGTGTGATTATCCCTATTGCTTGTACACTATTTTCTACTACATCTTTTTCTTCCCTTCGCCTTTCTATTACTGTGCTTAGACACAGAGCTCTGTGAACAGCCAGCCTCTTTAGCAATAACCTTTTGTGCCTTGCCCTGCAATGGTCATCTTTTGGACAACTGTTATGTCAGCAGTCTTCCCCATGACTGTGTAGCCTACAGAACTAGACTGAGAAACCATTTAAAGGCCTTTGCAGGTGTTTTGAGTTAATTAGCTGATTAGAGTGTGGCACCAGGTGTCTTCAATATTGAACCTTTTTCACAATATTCAATTTTTCTGAGATACTGAATTCGGTGTTCATTAGCTGTCAGTTATAATCATCAAATGAAAGTTGAAAGTGAAGTTTCACAAGTTATATATATATATAAGATTCATTAGAAACTATTGCAGATTGTTACAAATAAAAGTATCCACGTGGGCAGATAGACTTTCTTAGGGAGCAGTCGGCACTGGTCCAAATTCTTTTGGGAGATAGTGGGAGTCCTGAACCTCTACTTCAAGCACTGATTATTCCTAATATTCTTCTTCTTGTCAGATCTCATCAACATGAATGAATTCATCTTCCTTTTCTTGGATTTTTTCCCCCATTACTCCTACCCAGAGAGCATGGCCAATTTTAGTCCTTTGGCTCCTGGCCACAGACACAGTGAAGACTATTTTCTGTTGTCAAAAAGCTTTCTGTAGCACTGCATAGCCAAAGGCAATGGCAATATATGCACTGTTTTAAAAATGTATACACTAGGTTAAAGCTAATCAATCGTTTGGGGTCCTAAGCTCAGGTCGGTTAATGGACATAATTTTCCTAGGCCAGGTGAACCTATGGCTGTGTGATATGGCCAAAATTTCATATATATTTCATATTTCATATCCTGATAAAGATACATATCACAGTATGGGACATTTTCTGTAATTTAGTTATTTATTTATTTTATTTTTAAAAAATAAAATCACCCCATGGGAAAAAATAATAATTTTATACATTGAATTATACCACAGTTAGTTCTGACCCTGCAATGTGATTGGCTGAGAAAGTGCTGTTATCCGCCATATACACACCTAACCCTAGCAATTGTGCCAGCAATTATAAGGCCAAAACACTGCAGCCATAAACAATCCAGCAACATCTGTCAAAATGAATAACAGTGAGTTCATAAATCCTATTAATATTATCAGTCATTTTATTGTACTTTGTTTTTAAGTAAATCCTATTTTATGAATTGATGTATTTGTGTTTACTATCGGTATAATAATTTTTGGGTAGTTGATGATGCTCCTCGACTGTTATAGACTGATGTTTCAGCAGCAGACCCTTTAGATATATCAATATTTTAGAACAGATGTTTAGGTCAGACCCTTTAGATATATAGATCTTATATAGATACCTTGCAGAATGTTGATAAACAACAACAGATCTTTATCCTAAAATCTATCAGTAAATGCTGATAATGGAACACTTGGAACAACACTTGATGCTATATTGTGAGATATTGGCACTGGTGTACTGATCTATAGAAGTCAGCCTGTGGCCTCGTACCTACAACCGCAGCAGACCAGTGTCAATCTCTCACAATATAGCATGAACCTTAAGTGTATTATTTCTTAAATATGGGTCTGAGGTTTGTTTTGTACACTTGACTGTCATTTTGTGGCTCTTTTCCGAAGGAAATCTTCTTACTTCGTAAGGTTACATTGACCTTTGGCAACAGCAGTAGATTCTGTATTTTGTGACACAGCAAAACAGACGATAGAGTGTAATATAAAACAATAGGTGGTTTTCTATTGTCACGATATACTGTGTGACATCACATAGCCCTGTCTGTATATATGTGTGTATGTACCAGTCTTTTTGCTTGTATAAGTGTGTTAAGTTCCTGTCTTTGTCTAATCACACATACATAACCTTTTATCACTATGACAGTAATTTTCCCCAGATTAATGTTGTCTAAATATATGTACAAAAGACAGTCTACTTTTTCATTGTCAGCATAATCCCACATTAATTAAGTATGAAAATATATTCTCAATTTTAGCATTGGTTTTTAATGTAACTTAATGTTTTAAATGTAACTCTGTGTATATGATTGCTCAATTGTTTACAATAATTTGTTTAGTTTTCAGAGTAACAGTGATTTTAGGCTGCTGATGAACAGGTAGGAGGAGGATTTATCGTTTTCCAAGAGGACAATGTGCCATCACACACATCTGGCAATGACAAATTATGCTTAGAGGAACACTCATAGGAACACTTATAGTCCTAACCCCAACTGCTCTCCCCCAGTCTGGGCACATCTGCTCAATGCCCCATAGTGCATGTGTCAAATGCGGAGACACTTTCACAAAATGCCAATCAAGACTCTACAAATGAATAATTACCAATTTTTGATTAATGAGTAATTTAATGTTTAGAATTTCTCTTCTTCCAGTTACTCCTCTTGTTTTAGTTTTTCATAGACCATCTTCAGGCTTTTGAGTTTGTGACCAGCTTCTCTAGCCTTGAAAAGATAGTCCATTTCTTTTACCTTGGAGTGCAGGATCTCAGGAACTAAGATCATGTCCATGATCTCGAAGTTGTTTGCGGCCTGTACAACCATTCAGGTGATCTGATCGGCCTGCTACAGGTGGAGCTTTTTGACCTGTGGCAACAGGTAATTGTGCATTATCTTGATTTAATCGGCAAACTCAGCAGGCAGGATGTATATAGTGAGCTTTCCATTTGGTGTATATGTGGGTACAGCTGTGGTTTCCTGATCCTGCTGCCGTTCGCTCACAAATGTTGCATGGAATATAAGAAGCTGCTTCATCTGGGGATGAAACTACAACAGGATCACTATCTACATCTTAAGCAATGTCGACAGCTAAAGGAAACTAGCCCAGGCAGGATTTGAACCCGTCCCCTTGGCTTGTTGGGCAAATGCATTGCCACTGCACCACAGGGAATGTATAGCTTAAAGAGCTTGGGAAGAGGTTAAAAAGGTCAGACAAAATTGCTGCCTAGAGCGCAAACAAAATACAGCACTAAGAATGAGGGCATGGAAACTGAAAATCTGCTGCACGCCACCATCCACAGCACTAAGCAACCCCTTATACTACCCCCCTCCCCATGGCCGGCTCCTGAAGCCCCCATGCCTGCAGCCCGGTTCCTTTGAAAGCTTTTTGGAGTCCCCCCTTAAGAGCCTCCCCTGGGGTGGCCCAGTCCCTGGGTGGAGGTTTATGGCACAGGCATAGGCCCAGTGTAGTGGGAGGACCTGGGCCTTAAGCTTGCTAAACACCTCCCCCAAGTCTCAATATTGTTTGGGGAATGGGTAGAGGTTGGGGACCTTGATAGGGTCCCATGTGGGGGGAGTTGTTGGCCTGGGCATGCTTCACTGCAACGGGGGACCCAGGCAAAGATGGATCGGGTCTGCCAGTCAATCTGGGGATTGTGACCCTGCAGCCATGGAAGGCCCGTCCGCAAGTGGGGGGCTTGCATGACTAGAAACGATATTCATTCGGAGTGGGCCCCTACCCACAGATTGACTGGGCTGGTTTGATGGGTTACAGACCTGGAGCTGAGAGCTCTCCCATTGATCGCTACTAGAGGGAGGGGCTGTGGCAGCTACTCCATAGGCAGCCCCAGCTGTTTACATTTACGGCATTTAGCAGACGCCCTTATCCAGAGCAACTTACAAAAGTGCTTAGTTAAATTCTTGGAGTATCTAAAGCTGGTAAAGGTAAATCAGGATTCAAGAACTCAGCCCAGAATCCTACTAGAAAAGAGTCATGTAGTATCAATTGTCAAACTTTCTACACTAGTCAACCTGCAAAGAGAAGAAGCCAATACCCAAAGAGTCATAAAACTGAATGAGTAAGACAAATATAGTTAACAAACATTTATTTTTCAATTAAGCGCTGTCAGAACAGGTGAGTTTTCAGTTGGCAGTTGAAGACAGCAAGTGACTCTGCTGTACGGACATCAAGGGGTAGTTCCACCTTGGTGCCAGAACAGAGACGAGTCTGGATGTTTGCCTTCCATGTGTCTTGGATGATAGTGGGTCAAGCAGGGCCATACTTAAAGCATGAAGAGCTCTAGGTGTGCGCCTGGCCTTAACCATTGCCATCAGGTAGGAGGGGGTTGGACTGTTTTCGGCTTTGTAGGTCAGCATCAGGGTTTTATATCTGATACAAGCTGCTACGGGAAGCCAGTGAAGGGTTCTTAGCAAGAGGGTGACATGGCTATACTTGGGGAGGTTAAAAAACAAGTCGAGCTGCTGCATTTTGGATCAGTTGCAGGGGCCTGATGGCATGCATGAAAAGACCAGCCAAGAGAGAGTTGCAGTAGTCCAGTCTTGAGATGCCAAGAGACTGGACTAGTACCTGGGTAGCTTCCCTCGGGAGAAATGGTCGAATTCTCTAAATGTTGTGAAGGAGAAACCTGCATGACCGAGCCAAGTTAGCAACATGACCAGAGAGTTGTTTGTCTATAGCAACTCCCAGACTACGTACCTCAGTAACTGGAGTGATCATGGTATTCTTAAAGGAAAACGAGAGATCATGATTACATCCAGTTACTCCTGGATGTTGGGCCAGATCCTCATCTATAAAGTTTTCAGTTGCAACCATGACCTTGAGTGTTGTTGGGCCAGACCCTCATCTGTAAAGTTTCCAGTTGCGACAATGACCTTGAGTGTTGATGCCCCACAAGGAGTGTTCCTATCCCTGCAGATACAGATGGACTGAATGTGTCCTGCACTGCTGAACATATAAGACAGCATCGCCTCAGTCACTTCAGGATGCAGTTCTCCGACATTGAGGGCTAACATGGTGGAAACAGGATTCTTTTATACGGCAGGAGGTAAAAGAAATGCTGTGAATTCACTACCAAAGTCTCTAGTGGTAACTGACTGCTAAATTGCTGATACCTTGTGGCTGAAATGATGTTAAGTCACTGCTAAAACAGTGGAAGTCGCTGCTAAACTGGTGCAAAATGGCTGCCGACTCTTGGATCTCACGGAACCTGTAATGTAGTGAGGTGATGCAGCTGCTCCAGTTTTAAATCACATGAACCACTGGGCCCAGGACAGCCATGAAGCGCAGTAAACAAAGTCACCAGGGTCAACTGGCCAATATAGGGCGCTCTATTGTCCAATTCCCTGTCAAAAATCATATTTTATATAGGGCCGGGCTGTATGGACACACACACACACACACACACACACACACACACACACACATACATACATACACATATATATATTTATATATATATATTATTCTAGCTGAATTTTTTAGCTGAGAAGCTATATAATATACGATACAATATTATATACATTGTTAAATATATTTTTTATTAATAAAACAGTGATCTGAACAGGATATTTGTGCGCTGTTTCAAATATAGTTAGATGGAAACCTGTGTATCCTCGGTAACTTGATATAACAAATATGGTCCTTTTCAAAATCGTGAAAAAATAATATAGAATAGAATCGCTTTTTGCAATATATCCCCCAGCTCTAACACACAGTCACACAGATTCCTCTTGTGGAATTTCAGTACACAACATGGCACACGCAAGCAAAGCTATGCACTTTTTTACTTATTTTGATAAACAAGGCACCATATTCTGTTGAATGTTAAGGTTTCAGAGTATCAGTTGTACCAAATACTTCCGTACAGTGTGAGCACATAAATCGCAGGATATGTCTGTATATGACCAACAATTCAAACATGCAGTGAGAGCTGTTACCAAAATACAACATATCCAAAATAGCACAGTGTATTCCTGCTCTGTGTTACTCACCTCCAGTGTGTCTGTGTGTGTCTGTGTGTGTGTGTGTGTGTGTGTGTGTGTGTGTGTGTGTGTGTGTGTCAAAACACAAGTGAGGGCGGTGCTATGGGCAGAGAGAGAGAGAAATCAGGTTGGGGTGGGGCTGTGAGCAGAACACACTCATAGTGAGAGAACAGAATGAGGCTCTGCACAAGCTTTAAACTTGGCGCAATTTAAAAAACTTTAAATATCGATATAAATGATATAGCCTCACTCCATATCCCGCTCTGTTTATATCCTGATATATTTTAATATATCTATATACCACCCATCTATATACCTAAGAACCCAGAGCTGTTGAAAAAATGAGTAAATCATTAATCATGCCGGTACTAAGTCAGAACAAGAAACTGAACATTCAAAAATGTTAAAAAAAAAAAATAATAAAAAAACATCACCATAATAGTCAAAGAAACTAGTACAGAGTCTAAGTGTAAGAGGAATAGGAACATTCTGTCCAATCCCTCAGAAGATTCACAGACAGATCGGTTGCTGGTCTTGATGCCAGACACCACAGTACTCCTTCAGACGTCTTGGAAGTCCATGGCATGGACAAAGGAACAATACAAAGCAAAACAGTCAAACAAAAATATAGCCCTAATCTATGTGGAGAATATTTGTGTATTACTTTCTCCTTATTCATTAATTTATTCATCCAATCTAATCCTACTACTGGAATGGTGAGGGTGCTGGAGACACATTTACATCCACCTCTAGTTGTAGTATCTCCAATTTACCTAACTACATGTCTTTGGACTGTAGGAGGAAACCCACACAGGCAGAGGGTAAACAGCAATTTCCACTTAAAAAGTCCTCAGTCTGGGAATCGAACCCAGAACAATCTTGCTACTACTGACTGCACCACCATGTCGCACAATAGTGTCCTTGTATTGCATTTCATTCACAAACAATATCAGAAAAAGATCCTCTTGTTGTATGTCATTATGGTCACAATGTATATCGCAAAACACCTCATATTTGCTGACTGTTCTGGTACCTTATATTACCTCTAGTAACTTTCCACACAGAGACAAATGATTCCATCTATTCTTTCAAGTGACACAGCTGAGCATTTGAAGGTCAGGGAGCATGTCAGTGTCTCTCCTGAGATTTTGATCTAATTCCCCAGTTATTAGCTGGGAACCTGAGCCACTGAACTACTGTTTCCACAGGAAGAAACTCTTCAGTTTTCATCACTCAATGGACTGATCTCATTTTTTTTTTACACCAGCCTGCTGCTTTCCCATTATGATATAATGTGGGAGTAATCTTTCTCTAATCTTACTTATAGTTAGAATAGAGAACAGTGATCAGTGTATTATATAGGCCTTTCATAGTGTTATTACAAACAATACTCTCAACGATTGGTACAAACATTAAGCACTATAATTAGAGCTACTTTTTTTTTTTGAAGTGGGCCTCAGTGTAATTCCCAGTGAGTTCTTTTCCTGTGCCAGCCAATTGCCATGATTAAACTGTATGTTTAAAAACTCAACCATATTTGACCCAGAATTGCCTGTAATCCAGGTTTACTCATGTGCAGTAACTTGTAATGATTAAGAAATTGTCAATTGGGCCTTTATCCAGAGTGTAGCACAGCAGCTGCTACAGCAACAAGAACAGAGATGCACACCATTCCTATAATCACTCTTTGAAAAAAAGGGTTTATTTATATAAATATAGAGCATTTGCAAAGGTAGAAGCAAACTTGATCTAACCAGTGAGTATCATCTGAAGACATATACTAACAAAGCCAGTAAGTGACTGGTTTTCTTAATGCAAAATCCCTTTTTTCTCATCTTATAAGTCAAACAACATGTAAAATCAATGGACTAATTGAATTAATAGATTGTTAGTGCGTTTGGAGAAACAGGTGGCCAACTAGTATTAGTCTTCGCTTAACTCTTCCAACATGGTGAGTGTAATATTGGTATATTGGTATACGTACCATGGTATATTGTCTTTCTAGTGAATGTCCCAAGCAATGGACACTGTCCCAAAGCAGGTTTACAGAAATTTGGTTTATGCATTTACATAAATTTTGTCCCTGATGAGCAAGCCAGCAGCAAACATGGCAAGGAAAAACTACTTGAAATGATAAGATAATAATGATAATATCCATCCATCCATCCATCCATCCATCTATTTATATAATTAGACACACCACAGGTTCTTGTGTTACTGTTAATGCTAGCACTGTCTTTTTTTCTCAACCCATAGATTTAATGGATTTACCTTCATTTGTGTCAGCCTTAAATAAAGCTCTACTTTAAAGTCTCATTATAATTAGAGAACGAACAGTTAATAGGGTTCCTTATTTAATTGCTATTCTGTATAATTTTGTTTTGCCTGTGGCTATAGTAGTGGTTGAGTAAAATCTAACAAACTCCAGGTGCTTAAAAACTTTTGACTGGCAGTGTAGTAAATGACCTAGACATGGTACTGCAGGGGAAATTATGCCAAGCCGTAGCATTCAGAAAGGCTGTAATGACAGGTGCTTGTTACATAAGGCTTATAGGAAATTCAGTGCGATTATGTTATTATGTTGATCGCTGTTAATTCAGCCACGAGGGAATTTCATGTTCACGGTCCTTTTTGTAGCAAACCTAATGTTAAACACAATAGGGCAGGACATGAGGTTAATAAAACATCTACAATATTCTGTGGTGGTGGTGGTGGGGGGTGATTTGAAGGATAAAATATAAAAAAGAGGTGAAATGGGAAAATCATGCACTGTATAAAAGTATAAGAATGATAGGGAAAAGGGGACACTTGAGTGACCTTATTCATTTATAAGTGGGCTTGAAGATGAAGAAAAAATTCTGATATTTCAGCTATATTTTAAGATCTGGAAATTTCCATGCACCTTTTGTAAAATGCTCTGCAAATCTGCCGGATATCAAGTGATGTGAATTAAAAATATATATTTTACCCCTATGTCATATCTCTGAAGAACACTTGGGCCTTAGTTCTTTCAACTAACTGCCAAAGTAAATTTCCCTACAGTCTCTCTAGATACAACTATCACTTCTTTGAGGTTTGAAGGCATTTAATTAGTCAGCATTTTAGTGCCCGTTGTCTATAGCTATGACAGAAAAAGTTGTGGAGCCCTTCATGAAGAATGACACATACACTGACGGTAGATGAAGCAGTAGATTAAATCTTAAGCACTTCAATCTTCTGTAGATATGCTGCACAAACCAAACCGCAATCCATTTACCTGATTTGCAACAATCTCATGTTTGTTTCAGGAGTGCGGGGCTAAAATTGATCTTCATCTCTTTGCCTTATATTAATATGCGGAATCTACTAAATCTGTGCTAAATGAATCTATGTAGATCTATAATATAGTCCCAGTGGAACAATAATGATAAGGTTAAATTGTAAGATTAATGAGGGTGTTTACGTGTCAGTTGGGTGAAACATTTATTAATTATAGCTCTTTAATCCATATTTCAGGGGATTATACTGTAAGTAACAGGATGATTGGATGTTTCCTGGCCAATTACAGCATGTTTGCAATATTCCACCTGATCAAAGTCATTTGTACCTCTGCCAAAATAAAAGGAACCATCTTAAAATCATATAGTATTTATCTGTTACACTAGAATTTGTTTGTGAAAGACCAAGGATGTTAAAAATGCCATTCATTTTGACACAGATGTGTTCCAATCCTGGTTCATAAGAAAAAAGACATCAGTGTGACCTTGATGATTTATGACACCAAGACATACCAAGTAAAGAAAGAACAAGGAAGACAAAGATTAACCTTGAACCAAAAAGAGTTCAGGTTTATTGTGTTATTTTGGAGGCATGTTTGAGCTTTTATTGGGGATGGATCACCTGCTCTTATTCATGGCATGACTACAGACAAGAGCAGAATGAATCCTCAGCACAGATCAGCACCAAAATGTGCCAGTATTCTGCTTTACTTGGCAGCTGACTAGAAGCACACCACTATGGCTGCTATGGGATTTTGCAGAACCAAAAAGTGAGTGGAGGATTCCTTACAATCAGAGGCTTCAAAACAGGGGAGGCAAAGCTGAAAATTGCCTGGGGTGCCGAGCTGGAAGGAGACCCCAGAGGATGGCTCATTACATTAATCCACAGCAACAATTTTGTAAGAACTCACTTAAATCCTATGATCGGCCATGTACAGGAGGCTACAAAGACATGTCTGGAAACCTTTTTATGGTCCCTATGCCACTAGCTTGCTGCTGCCAAAAGCTTAATAATTACAGAGAAGGAATTTAATAGCATGAAACGCACAGGCAAGCTAATAAGAAAGTGCAGGCAGGAGAGGGGGGGGGGGGTGAGCAGCAGTGGTAAGTGAGAGTCAGTTGAATTATTGATTAAATTAGTTATGTCAAGAATTTAATTTGTCCCGGGATTAAAATGGGCTGGCTGGGGAGTTGGGAAAGTCCCCCAGAGCCCAGAGACACATCGCTGCTTACAACAATAAATCACCCAGCATCAACTTTACTGAGAGCACATGTTAAGACAGCTATATTTCTAAATATCTGCATTAAACATAAGGCAGAGGATCACCAGAGAACTCATTAGGCTACTTACTATGATGGTAATTCCATGAAGTAGAGGATTATTGTATGTATGAAAAAATGCAATTGTTCCTGTACAGCCCACCCAAGTTAATGTTGACAATCTTATGTCAAGTCTTGAGTGACTGAATATTTTCTAGTTAAATACTGGCAGCAGATTTTAATCAGTAATTTACAGCAAACAAAATAAAATGTCTATTACTATTATACACTATGTAACTTATATTTGTTTTTGGAAACTTTGCATTATAGTATATGTAAAATGCACACAATAAAATTTCTACAACATTTAAATACTACTGTCGATTTTGGAAATATTGTGTATATTACTGTACATTAAGGGTAGCAATGGGTCAGTGGTCAAGGCTTTTATCAATAACTCAACCACAATTACATTTTTTTAAACTTTTATTTTTAAAATAAATCTTGAAACTCACTATTCAGCAAGCACATGGACACAGTGGTCCTGAGACATAATATTTTGTTATATGAGTTCAGGCAGGCGCAAACCAACAGACTACGTAATACTCTTTTGGGCTAGTAAGCTTACAATGAGGTAACACTAAGTCATCAGCTTGTCATCTAAGCTAGCTACTAGCTATGTTAACTGCAGTTAGTAGCAAGAAGGACTAGGCATTCCCATTAACAGTGCTGGCAAGACTTATTATCTGCTATCTAGATGTTAGTGCTACACAAATGGGGGGGGGGGGTTTACTATACTGGAGAGAAAATACTCCTCAGTAATTTAATGCTTAAAGTAAAACCATGACAGAATATTTAATATTTCCTGTAACTGTAAACATTCTCTCTGCTTTCTATGGGCTGTCAGACCGATACATGCTGTAGGCACAGTAAGGTAATATTCAATACAGTTTCACCTTTTGTATTTTGAGTTAATGTTGATACATTTCTGTTTTGGGTTTTGGTTTGTTAATGGCTTTTATACTTACAGGCTACTGTAGCAGCTACACTGACAGTCTTATCCATGGTAATTATTCTTTACTTGAAGTTTGACCTTGAGATCAACTGTCTCCATGAGCAGAGTGATTACTCACACATGCAAAAACTGTCTGTGAAACTAATGTGTAGCTAAGTAATGACCTGAAGACTTACAAGAACATCCTCTACGCAAATAGGGCTTATGGTTCCTGATGCAAATTACAAATTACTGATGCAAATATCAAAGATCCTGCGTCACCCAGTGGTCCTGTAACCGCTTGAGAGCAGATTTATCTGGTGTAATTGAAGCTACTAGCTTCACCTGCATTTACACTCTAGTTAAGGCAAATTGATAGAATGCATGTCATTGACCCTTATGTGTCTGAGTGCATTATTTTCTTTTGAAATAATTTTAAGCAATGACACTTTGTGATACATAACCCTTTGTAGTTTAAGAACTTTCGGTATTTAATATACATTCTTTTATGTTTTGGCATCTCAAACCCTAAAATTTCAGTTGACACAACTATCTGTGCAAATTAAGAGTAAGAAGGGTATTAAAAATGGTGTTTTAATGAAAATATAAATATAAAATAAAATACTGTAACATGAATTGAATCTTATTATTATTATTATTATTATTATTATTATTATTATTATTATATAATTTATGTTCTTAATTGGTAGTGTGGCCCAACCATAAATATAATACTTTAAAGGTAGTAAAAAGAAATATAGTACTGCTTTATGCATCTCAGATGGTACAGCCAATGTAAAACTAGAAAAATATTCTATCATAAACTGTTTTATCAAAAATCTTGAAAATGCTTGCAAAGCAAATGCATATATTACTATATTAAATATCTACCAAATTATATGTACTTGTGAAAAAGGTCAGGTTTTGTTTTTAAGTGCAGTCTTTCATAAGCAAAGTGGAAACATTAATGCAACAGGGTAAAACGCTGTTTAAATTTATTTTGGATACCACAACAGCATGAAAAATGTTGCAGACTTTGGGAAACAGATGTAATTATCTTCAGCACCCATTAATGCTTACTCTACTTTTTTTTTTGTCTGGGATTTCAGGAAACTAAGAAGATGAAGCACTTTCATTTCACTGACCCCCCTGCCCCAGGACAAGTGTTGGAAGACTTAACCTGTAAAATGTCTCTGTGTCAGTTGGAATTGAGTTTTATGACTTTGACAGGAGAGAAATTGATTTCTCTCTCTTGGACACAGATATGAGATGGGAGTAGCAGCATGACCCAGCACATCCATGATGATCAAACATGAATCAAACACAATCTTTATTATGTATCATTAAAAGTGAGGACATAGGGTGAGTCAAACATCAGGATATGTTTTATTTCAGAAATGTATGGGAAAAAGACATCTGAATAACCCAGCAAGTAATGGGTGGGGGGTGGGGTTTAGAACTGTTCCACTTTTGTTTAAAAAAAAAATAAAAATGTACATAAGCTCTTTTGAAACAAACAGAACATAAGGATTAAAGAGGTACACAGGTTTCTACACAATACCTACAAGCTAATCCACTGGTTCTAAAGGAAAATTGTAATGTAAACCAACCGCCCACTGCTGCTGCTCTAGTGGACACTGGAAGAAAGAATGAGAAGCAGTTTCAGCTTTTAATAGCAAAACCATTACTCTGACTTATGCACACATGTTGCCGTAGCCTGACACCCAACTTATTGGCAATCTGTTAGTGCAGCCTCCTGGGAAGCCATGAATAATGGAGGATAAGGACTGCAGGGCAAGACAGAAAGAGTGTCCCCCTTGCCATCACAACGTGCACTCATTATTGTATACAGATAGAACTATATATATATATATATATATATATATATACAGTTCTGCTCAAAAGTTTACATACCCTGGCAGAATTTTTGCTTTCTTGGCCTTTTTTCAGAGAATGTTTTCTCTTTTTAAATCATAATGACAACCAAAAACATCCAAATGACCCTGATCAAAAGTTCACATACCCTAGTTCTTAATACTGTGTATTGCCCCCTCTAACATCAATGACAGCTTGAAGTCTTTTGTGGTAGTTGTGGATGAGGCTCTTTATTTTATCAGATAGTAAAGCTGCCCATTCTTCTTGGCAAAAAGCCTCCAGTTCCTGTAAATTTCTGGGCTGTCTTGCAGGAACTGCACACTTGAGATCTTCCCAGAGTGGCTCAATGATATTGAGGTCAGGAGACTGAGATGGCCACTCCAGAATCCCCAAAACATCAGTGATCCACCTCCATGCTTTACAGTAGGAATGGTGTTCCTTTCATCATAGGCCTTGTTGACACTTCTCCAAATGTAATGTTTATAGTTGTGTCATCACTCCAAATTACCTTGTTCCAGATGTTTTGAGGCCTGTCTCTGGGCTGTTTGGCGTATTGCAGGCAAGATACTTTGCGGCATTTGTGCAGTAATGGCTTTCTTCTGGCGACTCGACCATGCAGCACATTTTTCTTCAAGTGCCTCCTTACTGTGCATCTTGAAACAGCCACACCGCTAGTTTTCAGAGAGTCCTGTATTTCAGCTGATGTTATTTGTGGGTTTTTCTTTGCATGCTGAACAGTTTTCCTAGCAGTTGTGTCTGAATTTTTTGTTGGTCTACCTGACTGTGGTTTGTTTTTTACAGAGCCTCTGATTTTCCATTTGTTAATCACAGTTTGCACACTGCTGACTGGCATTATCAATTCCTTGGATATCTTTTTGTATCCCTTTCCTGTTTTATACAGTTCAGCTACCTTTTCCTGTAGATCCGTTGACAATTCTTTTGCTTTCCCCATGACTCCAGAAACATCAGTGGCAAGAGTCTGTCTGGTTCCCAGAAATTCACTCAGCTTTTATGCACACACACTGATTACAAACAGATCACAGGTCAGGATGTTACCTTTAGTAGCCATTCAAACTTATTTGTGTCAACTTCTGTGCATGTTATCAGGCCAAAATCACCAGGGTATGTGAACTTTTGATTAGGGTCATTTGGATGTTTTTGGTTGTCATTATGATTTAAAAAGAGAAAAGACAGTCATGTGACAATAAATGGCCTCACCCAACCACTAACCATGAGTGGAAACAAAGTTTTTGTGTTATCATTCCTATTCTATCCTATTCCTAAGCAAAAATTCTGCCAGGGTATGTAAACTTTTGAGCACAACTGTATGTATATATTATTGCTGCATCACTTAGTTCAGGTGAAGATGCAGCACCAAAATGCATTGTGGGCAAACAACTAAAAAAAATAAAATAAATAAATATATGAACAGATTTTAAGCGCAACAGACATTTTAGTACGGCAAAAAAGATCACACTATAGAGATATACTTGCTGTTAACTACGCATTATGGCTGTCTTGCTTTGTTTGGCATGCCCGTTGTGCACATCTTTTGAAATGATATATGTCGGCAAGGTGCATTACACACAAAATGGGGCAGTGCAGGCACTCAGCAGCATGAGAAAGGTGGAAGGGTTTGAAGAAAGGCTATGTGACCAATTGAGCAATTACCCACATCTACTCTCTGGTCTGTATATACAGTGGTTTGCATAAGTATTCATACCCCTTGAACCTTTCCATATTTTGTCACATTACAACCACAAACATAAATATATTTCATTGGAATTTAATGTGAAAGACCAACACAAAG
>JAOVVF010000028.1:9378505-9396134 GCA_028565595.1 Duopalatinus emarginatus | reverse complement strand
ATACACCCCAGATGGGACACCAGTACACATTCATTCAATTTATCATAGCCAGTCCACCTACTTTTCATTTAAATTCAACTCACTTTTATTTATGTTCATATAAAGTTTAAATTGCCATAAACTTTTATCCCTAATGAGCAAGACAGAGGTGATGGTGGTAAGGAAACTCTTATATAAAACTGTTTATATAAGTCACCCAAATCGTAATTTCTAAAAGTAGTCTGTTGATCACTGAGATCTTTATTCTGTCAGTATAGAGCCATCCTCAGCAAGTGATGTTCCAGTGAGACTCTAAACAGAAGTATGGCATCAAGGTGGATCAAGCAGATCTGAAGAGTAGAAGAAATCAGGATCACTGGTATCCCCTCATGTCTCAGGTATAGCATGTGTGGCTTGACCAAAAAGGCCTTGCCATACCCCTGTCAGGAGACTAAAGCTCTAGACTCCATTTCCCAGAATCCCTGGCTGCCTCAGACCCATGCAAAATAGGTTACACCTTTTCCCAGTTACCTTAACTATAGAGTTTGTTTTTTTATGCACCCATTTTCTGCCTTTGAATAAACTAAGCCAGTTCTCGATTCTTCTGTTTCTAACTAAGAGGCAGAAATGCTACCGGCTGTGCCACCAGGCCACCTAGTAATTTATATATCTGAATTTATAGAGATCAATAATCATAATTATAATAACTCTCCAAAAGTGATTACTGTATTGCATTCTTCATTAAGAATGACTTATTGTTGGCTACTCTGTACTGTATAGATTCATATAGTAATCATACATTATAAGCAAAACAACTTTCGGTGATCCAATATTCTGCCTTTGAAATGAATGTGTGTTTATTAAGTTTATTCTTCTCTAATTGATCTATACTAAGCTCCTTTACACATTTATTTAAAATGTTTGTTTCAGAGTACCTGCTTAGTGCCATATTAGTACAAAAACACACAATATCTGTGGACACTACCTTATAAATAGCTTCTAAACAATATATTTCCCCCATACTATTTCAGTTAATTTAATTTTCAGCTAGTTCAGTGACTCTAAAAAGCATGAAATCATTTGTTTTCCCTGAACCCAATTTGCCATTATAGCTCCATACACTGTAATAGTCTATCTTATCTGTTTCAGCTATAGATTTAATACTATACACAGATGCATCTTACCTGTCTATATATCTCCTCTTTCTTTTTACACTATGGCCTTGTCTAACCAACTGAATAATTGATGCTTCTCAGCAGTCATTGTGATAAATTTATGTCCACAGAGAGCAACAGCATGGTCATATATTTTCTCCTTTAGTGTTCCCCCCTTCCTCAAAATGTATTTATGGATACGTTCCAAGGTCAAAAGAACCTGCTACTTTAAAAAGACATGTTATTTCATCAAAACAATGCTGTTAAGATCTTAGTAGATATCAGTGGCACAGCACATAAATTCTGTACCCAAGAAGCCTATTATTTATTTATTTATTTTTTATTATTACTATTTATTTTATTATTATTCATATTTTTGAGCCTGTGGCAGCTGAAACATAAACCATCAGAATTTAAATTGGTCTTAAGCAAATTAATGAGGAGGCTGTAATGCAGCATGATACACTGTGATATACAGCTGGATGAGAAATACATAAACAAATAATAATAATAATTTAAAAAATGACCACAATTTAAATAGAAAAAATGGAATTAAGGTCATTTTATGTTGTACAGAATAAACAAATACACACACACACACACACACACACACACACACACACACACACACACACACACACACACACACAACCTACATCCCCCGTTCAGACAAACAGGCTGTAAGCAGAATATTGATTTTTGGCTTTAAATTATAAATCGGTGCAATTTCACACAGCATGAGAGAAGACTGCTAATACTATGATTGTTTTGTTTCAGATGAAAAGCCAATAAATTGAGTCATAACTTCAAATTAACTTTATCACTGACCCTCATCGAGGGACTGTGGAAGCACCAAGGGCTGTTCAACCTTGAATACAATCCCAGTTATTAACCAGTATATGTTGAATTACAATAAAGCAGGCACCCTTTTTCTATAAAATGACTATAATACAAACTACATGTAATTATTTACTAAGTTAGATTACTGTTAACAGGGAGCTCTGTATTTATAGGAACGAACAGCCCTAATTAGGGGAGACTGTTCTGGGTATTTGCATGCCCTTCTTTTATATAATTATACTGTCTGTAAAAGATTTCCAACATAATCATAATGCTAACCTGTACATAAGCCCCTCTAAATTGTTTAAAATGGACAATGTGTCAAGCTTATAAACACTTAGACTACAAGCCAAGTAAAACCGCAATATATCCCATTTGCACATATATCACTATCTGTCTGCTTTATAATTGCAAGGTCATAATGCTTACTGACTTATCGGTCAGAAAAGTTGCACTGATTGACTTACCTAAGTTTCCTCTTTGAAAAATGATTTGCTCTACTGCTCTGAAAGCAGACTGTGGGAGCTAATCTGGTCTACATTACTGATATGGAGAGCCAGAGTTTTCCACGTGAGTGCAAGTAAAGTGAACACAGTAAGAGGTGTTGAGGCTTGCACAGGGTTTGCCAGGGGAAAAAAGGAAAGCCCACAGCCGCACCACTTAATTGCATTTATTCCAACTGTAATAGCGCTATTCACAGTGCAATACAAGTTTGACCTAGAGACCAATGCCTCATTGTACATTTGCTGGTGGTTTATAATAATCAGTGTAGCACAGCGGTTATGCTGGTTATTACCACCCATGTAGCATGTACTCAGTGATAATAAAATGTACTTACTTAAATGTACTTAAAATGTACTTACTGACATATTGTTCTAATAACAATATATAATCCACATATAATAATAATAATAATAATAATAATAATAATAATAATAATAATAATATTATTGTTAGTTAATTCTTGTTTAAGTGTTTGCTTTTTTTAATTACATGGGCCATCTTTTTTTAATAGCTTTTACACCTGAATGACCAAGCTCTGCCTTAGAAAAGATTAGTAATTAACACACTACTCAAAATCTATTTCCTCCACCGGTTCTTTTCAGTAATAAGGTATTATTTCACTTACAGGTGGAGTTGCCATCTGATCTCTTGGCAGCCTGTTTCTAGTGTGAATCTAAAAAGTAATCAGTCATCAGAATGATTAATAAAAAAATCTCTAAAGAAAGTGATGATGAAAGTACTCATGTTACATTTGCATTAATAGCCTGGTTTTGTTTGAAAGGGCTAATGCATTTGCAAATGGTTCCTTTTATAAAGGAGGGTTTGAAGGACTGGAACAAAAGGTGAAGGCAATGACAAAGATGGATTACGTTTGTATTTTATGTCACAACGAGACATGAGTAATTTCTCCAGATGACATCCTCAGTCATAAAGGATTATTTGCAAGCCATCTGGACTCCATTAGACTGCATGCATCCAAATAATAGACTTTTTTTTGGAATTAGGTGTTCCTTAAATAGGTCTTACATAAACAGCAACAAAAGTGCCTATATACCATCTAAAATCTATTTTATTCTCTGGTGAATAGCTCAATAAAGAATAGAGTGTCTCAACATGGAACTCTGGGACACACTGGAACTAGGGCACAAAGTAGGAGATTACTGACTAGGAATAAAACCAACTAACAAAGAGTAAACCAGAAAGAAGAACTGGAATTAAATCTACAACGTCTAATATATACATACTTACAAATATTAGGAATGATGCAGTCATGTTTTCACAAGGTAGAACTAATGACCACAAATGTTTACCAAGGTTTTATATTTAGGCTGGTAAAGAACAACTTGTGCCATTAGTGGCAGGTGATCAGTGTACAGAAGATTCAGGTTTTACTGAAGACCTTTCTGCAGTTGTTTCTGAATTTCCTGAACATTGTACTGGACAACGTAAAAACATTTTTGGATTTCCTGAACAACTTTTTGCATTTGCTAAGGATAGGTTATAGATTTGGTGAAAACCTTTTTGATGTTTTAAACTTTCTGGATTTTTCTAAATAAATGTATTTTTTTTTCTTAAGGACCTTTTGGATTTGTTTTGCAGAACTTTCTGGATTTACAAAAAAACCTTCTGGATTTCAGAAAAATCACTGCATTTGCCAATGAACTTCATAAATTTGCCAAAGAATGTTCTGGATAGAAAACAGAAAGAAGGACTTTCTGGATTTGCCCAAGACATTTTTGCATGTGCTAAAACAATCAACCATGGCTGCACATTTACATTCACATACAATTTTATTATTTTTAATATATTTAAATAAAATATTTAAAAAGTCTTGGGTAATCCCACCTATCAGCCATACTGTACCTAAAAACAATAATTTCTGCCATAACATACATATAGCAATGTGTCAACATTATCCAATAAGACAACCAATTAATCAGTACATCTAAAGATAATATTCAGCAGAGTTGTAATATTTAGTGGAGTTTTGCTTCATGTGGAAATATATCTAGTAGGATTTCTAGAAATAGTGAGCTTAAGTCAGCATATTACGTCATGCATATATTCATATTTTAGTACCAGAATATGAAAATCCATAGCAGGGGTTAATACAGTATTGGTCTATACATAGGATAAGGTGTAAATCACTGATAATGATATGGGCCTAAGTCTGAAAACTGATATCTTGGTGGGACAGATAATAAGGCAGCATAAACACTATGATACGAAGCAAAAGAGGTTACTATAGTTACTACACTGTGAACTGCATAGTGCACTGAGAAAGGCATCTGTCAATGACAAATGCTTAAACAGTCAGGTCCATAAGTATTTGAACTGTAACAACATTATTTCAGTTCAAAATAATTATTTCCAAATACAACACTTTTTATATCTGCCCCTGCCATGCTTTTTAAACACCAGATACAATTAGACTGACAGACAAAAGTAAATTAAACTGTCATTTTTAATACTTGGATGAAAATCATGAAAGTCAATGACTGCCTAAAGCCTGGAACACATAGACCTCACCAGATGTTGAGTTGCTTCCCCGGTGATGCTCTGCCAGCTCCTGCTGCTGTCGTCAGTTTCTGTATGTTTTAAGGGGCACAAATCAGAAAAGGATTAAGACTAAAGAGTAGTTTAACTTCATCTGGAAATATATCTTGTAGAATTCCTAGAGATAGTAAGTGGATGTGTCATGTGTTTATCATAAACATCAATTGAAATCCACCAAAGTATTTACAGATGATCTATTAAATTAGTAGTAGTATTAAATTAAATTGATCGTTCTTTTCCTTAGTAGCAGTAAATTACTATATATCTAACACATTTCATAAAGGTATATTGAATAGAATAATAACCTGAAAACATTTGTAGATTTATCATCAAGGAAAGAACAGAGTGCTTTTTAATCTCTGGCAGGATTACAATATTATAGTTATAAGCTACCAAAAAGCAGTCAATACCCAGTGGTATCTGTAGCATTTCTCCAACTACCCCCCTCCTCCCTTTTTTTTTTTTTTTTTTTGGGTACAGAACAAAAGAAGGTGAAGCCAGGGTCAACTTTGCTGAGATTGTCTGGTAATCAGGTCAGCAGGTCATTAGCTTCCTGAGATCTATGGGGTGTTTAAACAATTCACAATCTCACCTCATTTCAGGCAGGCGTGTGTGATGCCAGCTCACTGTTGCAGAAACATTATGGTAATGGACGCTGAGCAGCACTGAACACTGAGAGGAAAGAATTTTAAAATGTTTCAGATGGAGTGAAGGGTGTGTTCGTTCCCACAAGGTGCTGTTTGTTTCTCTGGCAGGCTGTTGTTCTGAGGACTTGCAATTCCAAGATGCTGGTTGCAGGAGAAGTTTGGGGATTCGGTGTTCAAATGTTTGTACATTCAGAAATTGTTAAAAATATGCAGATTTTTTGTAAATTATTCCTAGTGCTTTATACACAGTTTATAAAGTAAAGTAATTGTATCTTCAGTTAGAAAATAGCATTCTTCTTCTTCTTCTTCTTCTTCTTATTATTATTATTATTATTATTATTATTGGTTTAATAACAATAGACCACATGTGTTCATAGAGCTATGGGACAGACCACTGTTCCATCCATGTTATATCGGTGCCTTGTGCACAGCGTTCTCCAGATACACTTCATCCACAGTTATAAAGCAGTTGCTGAAGATGCATGAATGAATAATTACACTTGTCACAGTGGGTATGCTAAATTAGTAGTATGAATGCGAATTGCACATACTCTTATTGGCCACTTACCATGCTCAATATTGGCATGACAATTTAATAACCCATGTACAGGCATGTGAGTCTTTTCTGTCACACCCCTGCTGTGTTGCCAACATCACTTCAGTGATACAATAGCATCCGGTGGTTTTCTACAAATGCTCTGTTTACCCAGGCAGCAGAGCATGGCTAAAATCTTTTTGCAGTTTGGTCCTCTTAATTAAACATGGAAGTGTGCTGTCATAAGCAAGCTTGGCCCCCAGATGCCTGTGTGAAAATGCTTTAGCAACATCTGGGCTTGCCTGGGATTCCTGCATGCACTTGTTTATATTATTCATAGATCACATCTGCACACTTTTATCCCTGACACAAGTATGTATGTAGCTTGATATCATCAGCTGACTAGTGGTACCTGAGTACTTTGTTGTTGAAATAGTGTACTAGGTTATAAGTAATGCAAAAAAATACAATGTCTTACAGGTAAACTGCATGAAGAGAACAAAGGTGTGACTGGCTGAATGCAAGCCTATTGAGTGTAGACTTTATATGGGCGAATCCGAAACTCGTAGTTAGCATCCATAGGGTAATCCATTATTATTAAGGTGGAACAGAAAATAAGGTTGCAAAGCAAAAGAGATTGCAAAGCTGTTAATAAACATTAGACAAATTAATAAAGGACAGATGCACAAAATAGGGCAATAAACCGCTCACAGGACAGGGGCTCATTATGGAGAACAACAAGAAGTACAGGTAGTGCTCATTGCACTAGAAACTGCATAGTGCACCGACAGAGGGAACTGACAACAAAAGCTTAAACAGTCATGTCCATAAACATTTGGCAATAACTAAGTTATGTTGTTTTAAAGGGAATTTCCATACATGAATCGTATAGGAAGTACAGCATTTTATATCTGTCCCTGTCATGTTTTTTAAGAGATGAGAAGCTGTTGGACTTCTGCCTGAAGTTTGGAACCCATAGACATCACCAGATGTCTTCTTTGGTGATGTTCTGCCAGGCCTTTAATGCAACTGTCATCAGTTCCTGCACAAATCAGAAGAAAATAAACTACATCAAACTTATCCCAATATCCCAATAGATATCCCAATCTGCATTAATGTAGTTGAACCACCTTTTTAGCTTAGACTATTAATGAGTTAAAAAACAACAGCTTAAAAAAAAAGCTGTTTTGTGCAGTGTAGGTTTGCTTTGCACATCTATACAACACGGATTCTTCTAGCTCGACCTGTCAAAGGGGAACCTGCACTATTAAAATAATCTTTCATAAAATATAATATAATTGAAGTCATTGCAAAGAGAAGGCATTTAAAGCAATTCAACTCTCACCCAAGCTGACTTCCTGAGGTTCCAGTCGTGGTTTGTAAAAAAATGTCTGAATGCAAATCCCATTCACTCTGACTTTCCTTTTCTCCAAACCCACTTCTTTTACTGACATCCACTATGGCCGAAAGCCAGAATTCAGATGAAATATTTAACATTTGGTGCAGGAAATATGCTTGCTGCGATTCACTGGAAGGTCTAGGGGTTATATAGAAACAGGACCCTACAAATATTGCCTCTCATGCTCGGCAGAGCAGGAAATAAAAAGCATAACAACCTCAAAGCTATGAAATAGTATGGATTTCTGAAGTCACAGACAAACTGGAGCTCTGTGTATTTATGCACTGAAATTAAAGTATTTACTTTTACTTGTCAGCCTTATTTAAAGCTTTGCAAATGACTCCAACAGAGAGAGGAAAACTAGAGAGGGCAAACAACCTTCAAATGACAATTTACACAGATTTATTTTGTTTAATAATATCCTGCCTGAGCTGAGCAAAAATACTCAGACTGGTTAATTAAACTAATTTATCCAAAAAAAAACACATCAAGTACATCAAAACCTTTTCTATAGAATTTATGTTTTTTCTTCTTTTTTGCTTGTACATATCACAAGGACTTCTCATGATAAAGAACCCGTCGACTTGGCATTTTCTTTTCATGTTTTCTGCTTAGGCAAACATACCCACACAAAATCTCACACATTTCCATTATAAATCAGCTCGTGGCAATTCATCTACCTCTGCAAAGCAATGCAGACTGCAATACTTCTCTAGTGGCAGGCGTGTACTGCGACTGATACAGTATGGCGTGGGAAACAGCAGTTAGAGCAGAAGTAGGACAGACAGTGAAGTAAGTGTAAGTGAGATATGTGTAGGCTGCTAGGATAAATGGCAAGTCTTCCAAACATCCAAAGCCTGTAAGGCCTAGAGGAGGAAGAATAAAAAAAAAGAAGTGATAAACCTGAAGAGGAGGAGGTGGAAGGTCAGAGTGAACTCAATCACACACACACACACACACACACACACACACATCCTAGAATGAGAGTGATGCATGTATATGCACTAAAGGTATTGCAAAATGCCAGTGTCTGAAAATAAATTTATTTTGTAAAATAAAATACAAACCCTGGCAGCCACTGCCAGCACAGCAAGTCGAAATGTTGAAATGAACTGTTTGCATGGTCTGTGCTTTCTGGCTTAGACAGTTGCTCAACCTCAGCTACATCACTCAAGTCCATAACTGGTCTTAATTAGTGATGTGCATGGGACTGCTTTTTAAGTGATAAAATACTTTATAAGTTATTATTATTAATACATTCAAAAGAAAAAAAAGGTAATTTTTTATCTGTATATATATATATCTGAATATATGATTGTGCTTCAGCTCCACTATGTGTGGGCCACGATTCCCAGGATCCATGGCAGCTATCTAAAATAACCGCACCCAGGACCAGTACTTCATTTTCCATCCATTTTCAGTTCCCCTCCATATCCCATCCATTCATTTGTTCCCGATTATGTTTGATTATATGAACCTGTGCTTAGTTAACCCTGTTTAACTTTAGATTATTTGAGCCCTGTTTGCTGGTTAACTTAATGTAATGTATGTAGTATGTAATGTAGTGTTTCTTGTGTTTTGTATTTCTGGTAACTGCCTTGTATTGCATTGCTTTTACTTTGTTTATAGCCTGATTTTGGATAGACTGTTTGCTTATTACCTGAACCTTTGCCTGTGTTCTGACTATTTTCATTAAGCTCCTGCACTTGTGTCTTACTCTGCATTGGCAATGCCTATGTGCACTACACCTACAGTGTTTTTCAACAATAGACATTGTGCCGAAGCAGCTTTACAGACATGTATAAAAATCCAGATTTAACACTGATATAAATTAAATTGGTTCTATTTTCTAAAATATACACAAACCAGAAGCCTAACACACTGGCACACTGAGCCTGCGGTTTCTAAGGATGGTAAAAAAGCATGACTCACGGAAATTCATGATGATTTGGTCTTTGACCCATAAACTTCACATCGGACAGCTCTTTGCACTCACATAAAAGTAAAAATTTCCAGCTTGTGTGATGTTTTTGTCACATCCCACAGGATGCCTGGTTTGAGGAAAGCCTCTGTTATCTGCACTGTGATGCTTTCTGGCAAAATAAACAAAGAACAAAAACCCCTTTTCATACTTGTAGTTGTATTCATTTAGGACTAATAATTTTATTTAGAGTTTATAAAAGGTTGCATGATTAATATAGCCTTGATAAATCATACATGGCATTAAGTGTAAAACAACTGGCACAAGACACATCTTCATAATGGGGGAGGAAAAGGAAAGAACATGATGGCTGTTAAGAATATACATGTGACTTAGAGATATATTCTAAAAGCTGGAGGAACACAGAGAGAGCAGAAACATTAGGAGGATTTAGAGTGTTTGCCAGCAGCTCTTCCAAAAATTAATACCACATTTCAGCACCAGCAGACAAAAGATTTCATTCGATTCACACATCTATCTTTGACAGACATACCTTAAGGAGAAAGACAGAAGGGAAAGAAGGAGACAGGATTCAGGCAACTGTGCTCTCCATGCTGATAAAGCTAAGAAAGCCTCATCTGTAGTCATCCTCCTTCGCCCTCCAGAAGATTGGTAGAAGAAACTGCCTCTTTCAACATTCCTAATTCAAACGAAAAAAAAAAAAAAAAACTCTCTGGCCATTGCTGTCAATCAACCCTATAACGGATGTCATAATAGGATGTCAGTTTATTTATTTCTTAGGTAAATGCAGTTGTGTTAGTTTAACTGTTAAAGGAAACAGCTGCATGTCTGCATGTCAGGTTGGTGTTAAAGTGCAAGCATACATCCGATTTGGTAAATTTGTCGAAATGGCGCACTTGCAAGCAGATGCTGCTGACACATATTCCATCTGACAAAATGAAATCAGGTTCAGTTTGTCATCAGATGTTCTCTGTAAATGTCAAAGGTAGCAGACAGAACAGATTCCACTTTAGCTTAAAACAGATTTGAATTTGAAATTTAAATAGAAATAAATGTGAAATGTCAGTTTCATCTATTGATCAAATATACACATCTAGCAAAAATGGTTAAAGCTAGAACTCCCTGTTTATATTTGCATTCATGGCATTTGGCTGACACCCTTACCCAGAGCAATTTACATTTATCTCATTTATACAACCAAGCAGTTGAGGGTTAAGGGTCTGCCCTGCTTCATGGGTCTCCTATACATGAATGATTTGCTACCAAAAAGTAAATCTATGAAAGAGAAGCTTTGAGAAATTCTTTTTTCGCACTTGTTTCATAAAATACCATTTACTGAAAAGCGACACTTAGTGTCATTATATCACATTGAAAGTGTGCTACATTCCAGTAAGAACCCAATAAAAGGGAAAGACCTAAAATGTTAACCCTGCAATAGAGTAGCTACAAGATAAATGTGTGAAATCAAGCTTGCTTAGGCCTTGGGTTTAATTTCTCTGATGTTCCAGACAGTTTCACTGTCCTTGGCTTCCCTTTCTGTGGTGCATGACACTACTTTAACAGAGCTTACACATGGTAGCTAGCCAAAGTCCATTACTCCAACTTGGTATTGCGGAAGCTTAAGTGAAGTCAACCTGACAACTTTCAGCTTTACAGTGTCAACACACTTTTGTGTTATCGGTGCACTGCTAGAGCCGAGCATTTACTCTACTGAGTAATAAATTAATCAAGTGCTGCATTGCTATGCTAAGTGTAAGATGCGAGACATGCTGGCAACAGTACAGTTAGTTTTATTTATCAACATTAGAGCTGCCAGAAGGTTTATATGACTGTAGAGTGCCAAATAAATTCTGGACTGTTGGACTTGTTTCAGTCTAATCGTTGACTCACTTACTTCCAGTCAATGTGTATGACTGCAGGGCAGCAAATGGATATGGCTGTGCTGCAACTTACAAACTACTAGTAAACTCCCAGAGCAGGCAGGAAAGACACCCAAGCAGATACTGAGCAATTATTTGAAAGTACAAACACAAACACAGTCCACAATATAAATGTGAGGTCTAAAGGGTACACAACAACACGTACAAAGAACTAGACAGATCAAAGGGACAAACAGGAGCATGAAAGAGGTCAGTAATGATAAAAGCACAGCATAGAACACAAAGCTTGGTACTGCATACTGAGATGACAAAAGTATATTTATTTATAAACGGTGAACTTTTAAACAAGTGGTGCATGGTCTTTTAATCTTACCTGCAACAAGACAATTTCTAGTGGCATTTAGTTCAAAAATCTGTTGTAGGGTAGTATATGTAAAGGATCTGTACTTTTGAGGATTCACCCTTGAAGGGGGCAGCCCTGGGTTTGTGGTTAAGGAACGAGCCACTGGTTAAACCCCCCTATACCAGCAAAACACAACTGAAGTGCCATTGAGCAAGGCACTTAGCCCCCAACTGCTTGCCAGGTGCCATGTATAGGGCTGCCCACTGCTCCCAGTGTGTGTTTCACGGCAGATCAAATTCCTCTATCACTTTCTCTTTGAGTGACTAAACAGGCCAGGAATATTCTATTAAAAGGTCAAACGTAGAAGGTTTTAAAGTTTTTTAGTACCTCTGAGAGAACCATGAAGAGTACGATGAGCTCTATAAAAAATAACATGTGAACATGAATAACTATTCATAGATCTCTTACGGAAGCTTCTTTTTGTAATGGCGTACATGCTGTTAAATAAATGACAGGTGAGGATATTTAGCAGGCCGCCATGTGTCATTTAGCACCTTACTACAACTCCAAAAGATTCAAGATTCAGGATTTTGTCAGCTGTGTTTTTAACTGGTATGAAGAAACAGAAAAATGGGAAACAGCTGCTCCAAAGACTGTGCATCACAACAACGAAACAATAAAATAATAATATAAGAAGTAGAATAAATTATAATATATAAATAAAAAAGAAATTGATATGTACAGTTGTATAGCATGTATGTATCTATGTATGGTTAGGGGTGTAGAGAATGGGTGGGGGAATATTACATAAGGAATATTACAAATAGTGCACAGGGAACCACAGTTCCCTACAACACCCATCATACACAAACTCTGTCACGTTCACAGTCACCTTCTTACTGATTTAACCACATACACACCCTATCAGTATACACTACACATTGCATTGCTCGGTGTATATTTTTAAAGTGCCAAGCCTTATTATTTTGATCACACATCTTGTTCCTGGTGCTCTTTTTCTTTCCTGCTTTTGCTCTTGTCTACTCTAGTCTGTTTGGTCATCTGTGTTTTGAAATTGTTTGCCAGTGAAAATAAAGAATTTTAACCCAGACACGCAGCTTTCTCTGCTGTCTGGCAGTAGGGCTGTGGAAAACCAATTCTTCAATTGTTCTGTGTGTGGGGTAACCAGTTCTTGCTTTGTAAAAGCTTTAGACAAGGCACGTTTTCTGAAAAGAAACCCCGGTATTGTAGGAGCAAATGTAGAAGGGTTTTCTCCTGAAACCAAACAAACCAAAGAGCCGGTTTTGGTAACTGGCGGAGTTGTGGTTATTTATTACATGAACGCTATTAAAAACAACAAAATGTTTCATTAGCTAGACATATAACATGAGCTTATCTGACAAGCTTTTAGAAATGCTCATTGACTAAGAAAAAAAACAAATTAAATTATGTTTCCATCTTGGCTAATGGTGACAAAACACAGCAGCACCCAGTTAAAAAAAAAAGGAAAAGGAGACATTCTGTGATATATTTAATGACATATTCTCATGTAGGATAATTAATATCATTATTCTCTCTGAATAACCAAGACTTCTGGTCTAAATGAGGCCTCTTGTTACGCTGAAATTATATCAATTAAGTATGAATATTTAAAGCTGATTTGTGTTGACTGAGCAGTTCTATACATATCCAATACCAGTGATGCAATGCAACTCCTTTGTGCTGTAATGATGTAATTATCTCCTGGGGTAATGCTGGAATGAGGAATGAGAAACCCTTTGTGTGTGTGTGTGTGTCTGTGTCTGTGTGTGTGTGTGCATGTGTGTATTACTTTGTGGAGACCATGAAACCTTAGAACACCAATGCTCTGTGAACAAATTGTGGTCTCAACAATTGCTTCAATAATTTTAGCTCAGGAGACAATGCTGTTTGTGGACACCTGACCATCACACTCATGTCAGCCAAACTTTAGGTGATATCACAGTGTGAATATTTGTCTCTGTGATACAAATATTGTTTTGTTCCCCCAACCATGTGCTATAAACCCAGCTTTCAGTGCATAATAGTATGTGTTTAGTTTCATTGTAAGCTTCTCTTTAGTCTGAAACTGGTGAAAAAGCCATTTAGTTAGGTGGGCCAATGCTGAAACAACCAAATTTCAGCAACCTTTAAAATCCACCTGGCCAATTTTGGACAAAGTTGGGTCAAGGTTGGGTGCCAACATCAGACACAAACAATTTTATCCATTGGTCCAACATGCAGCAGTCTTGGGGTTGTTATAAAAACTGCGTCCTTTTCCGTGTCCAGTCCCAGCAGTGTCAGGTTTGTGTAATAAAGTGCTATCTGCTGACCTTGTGTCAGCATTTAGCCAGTGGTGTCAAGTGTCCCCTTCCGAAGATTAGGCTAGCAGTGTCAGTATTGATATGGAAAGTGCTCCTTAACCAATGTTACGCCAATGAGGTCAGGATTCATATGAAAAGTACACCCTTGCAAATTTAAGCAAATCTTGGACTTATGTTGGGTGACTGTTGTACCAGTATTGGGCAATGTTGAACCAATTATGGGTCAAACTTGGGCCAACAGGGTCAGGGTTATTATGAAAACTGTGCCCTTGCAAATCTTAGGCAAATGTTAGACTAATGTTGGCAAAATATGAAAAGTGTGCTCTAGCCAGTGTAGGACTAACACTGGACCAGCGGGGTCAGGAGCTATGAAAAGTGTGCTTTGTTTTGGTTGTTTGGTCTTTATACAGCTAGTACTGGACATCTTATTTATTTTGATCCAATCCTTCAGAGTCCAAGTCATTGATTATGTCTCTCAGTTTAAAGTGAGATTTTAATAATTTGAACTTTTTCATTGTAATTTCCAATTAAAACAAAATAATGGATATCCTGTGAGACCAACCATAATAAGGCTGTAGTGTATACATTGCCTGAATTTACACTTAATTTTAAGTGTTTCCTCTATAATCACACTATACACTGTAGTCTTTAATGTTCAGTTAACAGCATAGTTTTTCTAGTTTTTACAACAGCTTGGTAATTCAGTTTTCATTTTACTTTATTCCGTTTATGCATGTTTGCTTCTTTGGCTATAATTAGTACAGTTTACTGCTGGCAAGTGATACTAACTTAGTAACATGGCTTTCCTTTATTTAAGTTGTTCTTGTTTTCATGATTATTGAACTGAGTAGTATCAGTGGTATTTGACAGATCAGTGCTCAGTCTACTAAACTGGAACTGACATCATCTTAATAACCAAGACAACTCATCTGCAGGATTCTGTCACCATAATCTCTATCCATCTATCCATCCATCTATCTATCTAGACCCTTACTACGCTATTTCTTTTACATATGTATTCTATTTAAATTTGAATGCAAAATCATACTGAATTTTTGAGTTTATCTGTTTAAACATAATAAAGAATGGAAAATAAGAATTTGACTCTTAGATGTTCTCTGGAGTTTCTGGTAATACATTATTTATAGAGGCAACAGAAACCTTTTTTTTTTTTTACTCATCCACTTTCAAAATAACTCCTATCTACATGAGCTGCGTGTTTGAAAACATTTCCATCCACAGTTTAATGTAAAATCTGCTTGAAATCATCTCACAGGAGCACACCAGCCAATTTAATGATGATGGTATCCCATACTACATATCTGTAGCTCTGAACATGTCTTCACTGACACATGTTCTGTGTAGATAGCAAACAGTTCAAATCATGGCATAAAAGACAGTGTCAAAAAAAAATAATAATAAAAAAACCCTGCAAAGGTTAAGTCAAGTCAAGTCAAGTCGAGAGGATTTATTTGTCATTTCAACCATATACAATGATGTACAGTACACAGTGAATGTGGTAGGAGGGTAAAGATTTGGTAGGAGGGTGAAGAGTGTGTGTGAGGGGTGTGTGTGGTTATCCAGAATGCTGGTTGCTTTGCGAATGCAGCGTGTGGTGTAAATGTCTGTGATGGTGGAGAGAGACACTGATGATCTTCTTAACTGTCCTCACTAGATGCTGCAGAGACTTGCAATCCGATGCAGTACAGTTCCCAAATCAGACAGCTGCTCAGAATGCTCTTGATGGTTCCTCTGTAGAATGTAGTGTGGATGGGAGGTGGGAGATGTGCCTTCTTCAGCCTTTGCAGGAAGTAGAGACGCTGCTGGGCTTTATTGGTTATGATGCTGGTGTTGAGGGACCAGGTGAGATCCTCTGCCAGGTCAAGCCCAAGCAACTTGGTTCTCTTGATGATCTCCACAGCAGAGCCATCGATGTGAATTGGAGAGTGATCAAGCCTTGTCCTTCTGAAGAACCATCTCTTTGGTCTTGTCTATGTTCAGAGACAGGTTGTTGTTCTACACCAGTCTGTTAGCCGTTGAACTTCCTCTCTGTATGCTGACTCAACATTCTTGCTGATGAGACCCATCACAGTCATGTCATCCGCAAACTTGATGATGTGAATCAAGCTGTGCATTGCTGCACAGTTGTGAGTCAGCAAGGTGAAGCGCATTGGACTGAGCACACAGCCCTGGAAGGGGGGCCCAGTGCTCAGCGTGGTGGTGTGGAGGTGTTTCGTCTGATCCGGCTGACTGAGGTCTACCAGTCAGGAGGTCCAGGATCCAATTGCAGAGGGAAGTGTTCAGGCCCAGTAGGTTCAGCTTTCCAGTCAGCTGCTGTGGAATAATAATTGTGTTGAATGCTGAACTAAATTCTTTGAACAGCATTCGAACATAAGTGTCCTTATTGTCTAGGTGGGTGAGCGCCAGGTGAAGGGTAGTGGATATGGCGTCATCTGTTGAGTGGTTGAGATGGTACGTGAACTGCAGGGGGTCGAGTGAAGGAGGCAGCAGGGTCTTGATGTGCCTCATGACAAGCCTCTCGAAGCACTTCATTATGATGGCTGTGAGTGAGACAATAGCAGCTTAAATTTCAGAGTATGGATAAACAAGCCTCAGCACCTCAGACACAAAAGGGACTAAACAATACTTCACACTTCAGATGTGTGTAATAAGAAATTAAGTGAACGTGAATGTGGAGCCCCTCAGGGTTGTGTCATGAGCTTCCTTCTATATTTATTATACGCTTATGACTATTATAGTAAATTCCAACTCCACTACCATTGTCAAGTTTGTTGACGACACTAATGTGATTATTGATAACTATGAGAGGGCCTACCTGGAAGACAATAAACTCTGTGAACAATGAACTCTTCTTTCTGTTGCAGTCACTTATGCTTCCTGGATGCCAACACAGACAGAATGTGGAGGAGATTTGTTCCACAGACTATTCAAACACTCAACCAGAAAAAAAAAACACATAGGACTACACCTTGGACCTGCTTGCACAGCACCCACAGCACGCACATCCCTAATAATAAACTCATATTCCTACATTTCCTACATATGTTGGTTTCACTGCAATTACTTCAGCCTGTGTTGCAGAGCTAAAAGCTTTGCACAATAACCACACATATTACCTCATATAGTTGTACAATTGTTGGATTAAATTATACCATACCTTTATATTTCCTACCTGTCTACCTACACTGGTTTATGTAAATCATCTGGTTTATTATGTCTTTATCTTTAATACAGGGCTGGCCCAAGCCTTTATGGGGCCTAAGCAGATTTTCATTTGAGGCCCCCCATACCTCCTCGGACCACCTCTGCATATCGCTCAATTACCTTTCTCCCTGCGCCAGAAAAAACCCCAAAACAAAACAAAAAGGAAGCGGAAGGCCTAAGGAGGGAGCTGATTTTTATTTATTTATTTATTTATTTATTTATTTAAATTTTATTTTATTTTATTTTGATTAACCTATATATAGGTGTGCCAACTATAAAAATA
>JAOVVF010000028.1:9364881-9378405 GCA_028565595.1 Duopalatinus emarginatus | reverse complement strand
TGATATCTTTGTGCTCTTGGGGGCCCCCTGGTGACGTAGGGGCCCTAAGCGGCCGCGTATTTCGAGTATGCCTCGGGCCGGCTCTGCTTTAATATCTTTGTCACAGACAAATAAAAAATTCACAGCATGCTGTACTGTGTGTGGTTGTATGTATGACAATGAGTATATGCAGTTTATGCAGAACTGTTGAAGTTTTTTGGTCACATGCTGACAATCGTTGGTGCAGGTGCTAATTATCCCAAGAAAAGCTGCTTTTTTTCTTATAACATACCTGGTAGAGTGTTCAGGGAACACTTACAGACATCTTGGGCTAAGCAGTCATCTCAAGATGACCATGATCTGTGTCTGAATAAATATCAACCGGTTGCCCTTATACTCAGGACCAGCTTTGACCAGCTAGTCATCCATCCTAATAGACAACCTACTATGATCCAGCTATCTCTGACTCACCTGGGTACAATAAAAAATGATGCAAGGATGACTTCAGTTCAATCATTCCAAAAAAGCTGATAAGAAAGTTGACCCTGCTAATCACACCCCTGTGAAACTGGATCCTGGATGTTTTGGCTGGCAAACCACAGGTCATGAGGATTGGCAACACCACAGGCAACACCTGCATGCTGCATCTTCAGTCCATTGTTGTTTATAGAAGGCAAAATGTCTCTGTTTTCTATGGAGGCTGAAGAGAGCCAAGCTTCCCCTCCCATCTTCACTACCTTCTATAGAAGGACAATGGGGACCACCCTGACCAGCTGTCACACCATGCACAGGAACTACACAGTCACTGACTGCAAGATCCCAATACAGTTCGTGAGAACAGCTGAGATCACTGTGGTTTCTCTGCCAAACATCAATGTCTCATATAACAACTGCTGCATCCCTAAAGCCACCGCCATTGTGGATGACCCTTCTAACTGCTCTTATGGTTTTTTTTTACTCTCCTGCCATCTGGTAGATGGTACCTGAGCATCTGCTACAGTTTCTTTCCTATGGCAGGCAGATTACTCAACACCCTGATGCCTCCCAGTGCTTACTTTTGCTAGTTAACACCTAACCTAGTATGAATCAATTCCATTGCACACAACACTTTACAAAGCTGCATCACACTTTCTAATTTCAGAATGCTATACTCATTTCTGCTATACTACTAAATACATAGTTAACAGCCCGTGTACTGAGGTTTTATTGCTCTGTGCATATTGTCCTCATCTCACACTGCACTTTATGTAATCTTGCGTACTGTGTCCGGGAAAGGAAAGACTGGATTCTGCTACAGAAAGCCTTTGTTGCAAGGCAGAGGAGTGAAGAAGGTGAATGCATTTCGGTCGTGACTATCTTGTCACAGTCTATGCCAACCTTCAGAGAACACCAAATATGTAAAAATGCATCAAGTGTGCAATGGTGGTTATAATACATGCTTTATTGTCTTGTAGCAGACTGAAGCCTCTCTGTGTGACCTAACTGAAGGTTTTCTTTCTGCTTTGCTTTGTGTGAGCATTTTTTTTAAGCATTACATGAAATATGGTTTATTGACAACCTCTCCCATATTCAAGCACTTTATTAAACGCATATATATTTAATGTGATTCATTAAATAATTTGATTTATTTATTGATTTATTTTTATTATTTGTGTTTAATTTATACATTATATGCATAAGGTTGTTTACCTAACCTAGTAAAACAAAGCTGCAGTATGTCTATCATTGTTTATTCATCCTCCGTGGATTAAGAGTTAAAAAATAAAGACAGTGAAAAATTTTCACGATTCCTCTGGAAGTCCCATAAAGAAAGAGTGGCACTCCTATTACCTGATGTCTCGGCACAGACACACTCCTGCCGAATGCTGTCCTTGGGTCATGACATTTTTTTCCCGCTCAGCTCCCTACAGATTTACAGGGGTTGCTAGCTGCTGAGCAGGCCACTTTATAAATACTCTCAATTATCGCTGTCTTGCCTGTGTCTTCATCCCGTGGGTCTCTGTGTCATAGATCAGGGGCTTCGAATTTCTGACAGTAAACTGGTTATCAATCTCTGTTATCGTCCACCCACGGCTAGCATTTTCCCTGCAGCTGATTTGTGAGCGTAGTGATTATGGGGGAGTAGGAAAATGTGGGTGTGTTTGTGCGTGTTAAATTACCCAGTGGCCACAAGGTAGCAGGGTAATTAGCGATAACTGATTATTGGAAATGTCAAACCAGATGCTAATATTGAGTTGTTTCTCATGAGGATAAATGGTGCAATGTTTAAGGTCAATCAACTTTTTTTTTTTTTTACCTGGACACCTTTAAGCTTCATACATAAATCCTGGGATTCAGTACAGTTTTAATATTATACTATAAACATAGCCAGTTGGAGATAAATTTGGTCAAAGCCAAAGATTAGTGCAAATGCTTATTCATTTATCCACATATAATAAAAAGTCCAACTTTTTGTGAATATAAATCATACATTCTGCACATTTATTTTATCTAATTTATTTGCTGTCAGATAACCTTTGAATTAACCTGAAGTTAGATGACCTTAGAGATGAATTACCATGCACTTACATTTTACAGCTGCCAATAAATTGATCCTTGAATGTTACATTTAAAATGCACCTGTACTGTATTTCAGAAATACAGAAGTGTTTGAGTAGAGAAACCTCCAGGTTGTTCCGCACACTGGTCCTCCTGCATTCCTGCTTTAAATGTTCCCAGAGACCAGCACTATCATGCATATGTCCTGTCATTGTAAAACATACACGCCTCCACCATTTTGTAAGGCACAAATAAACCACAGTTTACCATGACTCCAGCTTTATCTATTACATTTTGTAAATATTTCACTTGATTGCTAAGTCAACATCTTAGTAACCATTTTGATTTATTTTGCATGAAATATTTTTGCCATTCTGTTGTTAATGGTTAAGACGGGAGGCCTCTTCCATAAAAAAAAATGTGCCTAAATCAAATTTCTAATTGGCTTCCGTTAGACAAAATTGATCTGCATGGAAATTCTGAAAATTTGGATTTGAAGGCAAGTAATTAGGCTGTTCGGACACTCAGTGGGAGTTTGTTCTACCATCTAACTGTATGTTTGCATTCCATGTGTCCTGGATGATGGTGAGTCGAGGCAAACTTAAAGCACAAAGGGCTCTAAGTAGGCATCTGGCTTGCCATCAGGTATGGAGGAGCTGGACCATTTTTTGGCATTGTAAGCCAATGTTAAGGCCTTATATCTGATGTGGGTAAACCAAGGAAGGTTGAAGACCGTGCTGCATTCTGGATCAGGTGCAGGGGCCTGCTAACACACATATGAAAGCCAGCCAGAAGGAAGTTGCAAATAAGAGAACTAGTACCTTTCCATGCTCACTTGTAGAATGTATAATGTTAAACCCCTAGAACTTTAGTATCTGTGAGTTTTTTTCACTTGTACTTTTGTTTTTGGCTTTTTTGTTTGTTTGAAGTGTTATTTATTAAAAAAATCAAATAAATTAAAAAAACTATAATTAATAACTACAGAAGAATGTTTTTCAGGACAGTGTTTCTTGATGTTCTTCAAAAACAAATAAAATGTTAGATACTATGCAAATCAAGCTCATTATAGCAAAATGTTGGGGCTTCTCAATTATAATCGTTAGAATGGGTGATTTCTTTTGCATGGCAGCATATTAGCTGAACTATAGGGCTTTATGCTGGTATTTTGCACAAGGCCACTCATTTGTTTTCCAAGGACAACATTAATGAAATAGCGTTGCATGAAATTAGGCTGGATGCAAATCTCTCCATCACCCAAGTGCATTCACAGAAAAAGTACATATAATCAGGTATTACATACTGTCACAATAATAAAAGTGATATGTGGTACAAATTTCTAAACGTAACACCTAAAAATATGTTATATTGCTGTCACACACAAGTCATTAATTTATATAGCATCTAAGGTCCTGTACTTCTTTAAACTTATAGCTAATAACCGATTTGTAATTAACTAGTTGAGTCATGCATGTATCAGGCTTAAAATGAGTTGCAGTACATTAATTGTGGATGTGAGGTGCCATACAGAATAAAGGAGCTGGCCCATTGCCCAGTAGGAAGCACATGAACAAACGGAGCGAATTAAAGGATTTACGCTGGCTTTTTCTATCCCATCCCAACACAAACAAGATTAATTGTTGCTCCATAAAATCACCTGTCAGTAGTGATATATATATAATTAATGCTGGTTGGCACTATGATGTCTTGTTTACGGCTTTTACACAAAAACTTTTGTAGTTGTGAAAGTCAGTGGTTGTGAAGCGTAAATGACACTTAACATACCAAGATGTTTTCCTAGAATTAGTGCAAATTTAGTTATCAGTAATTGATTACTGTGTTGGGCAGCAGTGGTGCAGTAGGTTGCGTTGCCGCATTACGGGTCTGGTTCTTTGTGCTCTTTGTGTAAAGTGTTTCTTCCAGGTTGTTTGGCTTCTTCCTGGCCAAAAGCATGTACAATGATGTATTCCTTTATGTGTATCTGTGTTTGTATAGTGCTATCTGATGGACCAGTATTTTTTCCACCTCGGGCGCAAAAATACTGGGATTGCTCCTGATCAACTGTGATCGTCACTAGGACTAAAAAGATGAGTGCATGGTAATGCAGCTGATAAATGAAAATACCTGAATGACTATCAATATCAGATCAAGCCCTTTGTGGATGTTAGGACATGTCTTTGCCTCCAAATCAACCTGGACTACCTAACTATTATCATTTTTTTTAATAAAGCTTCTGGTACTTCCTCATAAAGCACCTGATTGGAAAGCTGAACCTACTGGGCCTGAACAATTCTCTCTGTAACTGGATTCTGCACTTCCTGACTGGGAGACCTCAATCAGTCTGGATAGACTAAGCTGAGCACTGGTGCTCCCCAGGGCTGTGTGCTCAGTCCAGTGCTGTTCACTTTACTGACTCACGACTGTGCACCAATGCACAGCTCAAATCACATCACAAAGTTTGCAGATGACACTACTGTGGTGGGTCTCATCAGCAAGAATGACGAGTCAGCATACAGAGAGGAAGTTCAATAGTGAACGAACAAACAACCTGTCTCTAGTGTAGAGAAGACCAAAGAGATGGAGTATAAGGAGTATAAGGCATGATCACCATAGGAACCACTGAGAGCATCCTGAGCAGCTCCATCATTGCCTGGTTTGGGCACTGCACCGTATTGGATCGCAAGTCCCTGCAGCGAGTAGTGAGGACAGCTGAAAAGATCATCAGTGTCTCTTTTCACCATCACAGACATTTACACTACACGCTGCCCCCCTCCCCCCAACCCCCCACCCTACATCCCTTCTGAAAAAAGGTGCCGAAGCATCCGGGCCTCACGTCCAGACTGTGTAACAGCTGCTTTTCACAAGCTATCAGACTCCTGAACAATCAGAGTCTGGTCTTAATAATTGCACACATTCCAGTGACTGGAACTGGACACACACACACATACACATACACACACACACACACACACACACACACACACACACACAATCTCATCTTTTAAATCTGTCAACATAACCACAAAACTGCTGCTACACACAATGTTTACAATTATACGAAAAGGGGGACATAACTGCACCTTACTGCTCCCACTACCAGTGGACTATCTGCACTGTCCCATCCCTATATTTACGGCTTATTGTTTTGTATACTGTAAATTGTTTTGTGTATTTATTGTATATTGCCTTTTGTATCCACATGCTCTTGCACACATGCACTTTACATTTGTCATGCTTCCCGTTGTGTCCCCAGATTAAACAGACTCCACTACCCAGAACGCACTTACAGACCACGTGACTTCCTACCGGTTTCAGTCACCTGCCTATTGATTGTTTTCACCTGTGTCCCGGTGTATATGTGTCTTTTTTACCACTCTTTGCCAAGTATTGTCTTTTCTTGCATTACTACGCCTTCTTTTTCTCTCCTGTGAATCACCGTTATGCGTGTATGACACTTTTTTTGTATTTTGGACGCTGACTTTGCTTGCCCTTGTTGTGGATTACTCTGGTTATGAACTTTTGCCTGGTATTGCCATTACGTCTTTCTGGTATCTACCCTTGCTTCTGCTTCGCTTGTACTGACCTGGACTGTTATCACGTTCCCTCTGCACTTGTCTCACTTTTTGTATAGTCCTGACAACAATGTATTGTGCAGTCTATTGTTCTATGTAGCACTTTAGTCCTTGAGGAACGTTGTTTCGTTTTACTGTGTACTGTACACCACTATATATGACTAGACTTGACTTGACGTAAGTCTCCACTGCCTTTAATAATCAGAAATGCTGCTTAGGAAGATTTTGATATCCTCTCTGAAAGGCGTGTACAATTTACATCACATGTCTTGAAAGCCTTATGCCAACAGCTCAACATTAATGCCTGTCTTCTATCCAGGTATGATCCCTGATCAAACAGTCGAGTTAACCACCATCATGAAATGCAGAGCAGAGCAGCCAACAACTATCAGTGGTGTTTCACTGAACACCATTAAATAGGTAAGAAGCAGTCAAGAGCACTGGAAAAGCAGCACATGTCTCAAGTGGCTGATCTAAAGCCAGATATCTCAAGCCAGTTACTGGCCACATCTACAACTATACTGAGGTCAAATGGTCTCTGTATCCACCAGGGATCTAAATCTGAGACTCTCACCTCACAAGTTAAGTAAAAGATTATTTGGTTTTTAAGAGAAAATGCTTTAAGACAAGTTTATCCAGCCTCCTACTGCCTACAGTTTCAGCACACATACAGAATTGTAACCATCAGTGGTGTCTCTGGCACAGAAAGCCTAGTGGGACATAATACACTCTGTATATGCAGCACCTCGCTTGTCAGTGAAACTACACACACTCCTACTTGCACAGTGAATCCAACCTGACAAACACACCTCATCACCTCGTGAAGTCATGAATGCACACATAAAGCATAATTTAGCAGAAATAAAGCCCAGAATATGAGTTATGGGTCGACCTCATGCTCACTAAAAGAAGTACTGCCATGTATATATATATATATATATATACACACCATGTACAGAATGTTTAGAATGTATCTGGCAGCCAGACTGTTGTCTTATGTAATAAATATTATTAAACAATATTATTTATGAAGAAATTATTTTCTCAATGTTATTTATGAAGAAAATAATTTATTAATTACTGATCATGTTATGCAATGCTTCATAGCACCTTCTGGTGGGACCCTGCCTCACCGGCCCCTAATGTAGAAATGCTTTCCTCCAAAGCAAAAAAAAATGTACCAGCACCCACTTATCTCAAATCACTCACCCCACACTGCAGCACTCTCTCCGATATTCTAGCACTGCTTGACAGGCCCTCAGAGCTCAAGTAAGCCACGCAACCCGACTCTTCTCTGTTCTGGAAGAAAAAAAAAAACCTGTGTGCATTTCTTACTTCTTTTCTTACTCTTTTAACTCTCATCAAAGTTTAGCCAGATAGTATTCTTGGTCTTTGACCGAGTGAACTTAAATCAGGACATAATTATTGAGTGATACTTCAAAGCACTTTTGTAAGTCATGCTGGAAAAAGAGCGTCTTTCAAATGCCACAGATGTAAATGTAACTGATTCATGTATTACTCTAAATTGTTTTTCCAGCTGAGGAAAGCACAGGAACCATTTATGCAGACAGATGTCACAAGCCACAATTTTCGCTTGTATTTGTGAGTCTTTGGTGTATAAACACACCTTTTATTCCTTGCGGAGTCTTGCCAACCGATTCAGTTGTGTAAGTTCTGAACTTTGTAATATTACTCATCTCCTGTGTCATATTTTGTCCTGTGTCTCATTTCATGTCCATTCATTTAGCTTGTCCTATGGACTGTTTGTAACTACATTTACATTCACATTTACAACATTTGGCAGATGCTCTTATCCAGAGCGACTTACATGGTTACTGGTATTACAGGTAGGCCAGCGTAGTGTTAGGAGTCTTGTCCAAGGACACTTATTGGTGTAGCACAGACTGGCTGTCCAGACCGGGAATCAAACCCAGGTCTCTCACATGGGAGCCAACGATGTTACCGCTGTACCACACCAACCACAACTATTCATGCTCTGGCTACTGTCTGGTTAAAGGTACACATTTGCCTTCTTATCATTTTGCACTTCTGCACATGGTCTGGTCTGTTACAGTATCAGTATTTACAGTGGGGCCAAAAAGTATTTAGTCAGCCACTAATTGTGCAAGTTCTCCTACTTAGAAAGATGAGCGAGGTCTGTAATTTTCATCATAGGTACACTTCAACATGAGAGATAAAATGAGAAAAAAAATCCAGGAAATCACATTGCAGGATTTAAAAAAAATATATTTGTAAATTATAGTGGAATATAAGCATTTGGTCACCCACAAACAAGCAAGATTTCTGGCTCTCACAGACCTGTAACTCCCTCTTTAAGAAGCTCTTCTGTTCTCCACTCGTTATCTGTATTAATGACGCCCGTTTGACCTCGTTATCTGTATGAAAGACACCTGTCCACAGCCTTAAACAGTCAGACTCCAAACTCAACCATGGCCAAGACCGTAGAGCTGTCGAAGAACACCAGGAAGAAAATTTTAGACCTGCACCAGGCTGAGAATAGTGAATCTACGATAGGCAAGCAAGTTGGTGTGAATAAATTAACTGTGGGAGCAATTGTAAGAAAAGGGAGTCATACAAGACCACTGATAATCTCCGGTCTGACGCAAGATCTCGTCCCGTGGGTTTCAAAATGATCATGAGAATGGTGATCAAAAATCCCAGTACTACACAAAGGGACCTGATGAATGCCCTGCAGAGAACTGGGACCAAAGTAACAAAGGCTACGATCAGTAACACACTACACTGAGAGGGACTCAAATCCTGCAGTGCCAGGCATGTCCCCCTGCTTACGCCAGTACATTTCCAGGCCTGTTTGAAGTTTGCCAGAGAACATATGGATGATCCAGAAGAAGACTGGGAGAATATCATGTGGTCAGATGAAACCAAATTGAACTGTTTGTAAAAACTCAACTCGTCGTGTTTGAAGGAAAAAGACAGCTGAGTTGCATCCCAAGAACACCATACCTATTCCAGCAATCTCCAGAACTCAACCCCATAGAAAATTTGTGGAGCGAGCCCAAAAACATAACTGCTCTAGAGGAGATCTGCATGGAGGAATGGGCCAAAATATCAGCAACAGTGTGTACAAACCTGGTGAAGACTTATAGGAAACGTATTGAGTTGAACTTTTGTTATTGACCAAATACTGATTTTCCACAATAATTTACAAATAACTTACAAATACTTCTATAATGTGATTTCCTTTTTTTTTTTACTCTTTTTGTCTCTTAGTTGAAGTGTACATGACTGTATTTTTAGAAGATAATTAGATGACTTGAACTGGAGCATGAAGTAAAGGATTGAGCTGTCTATAGTACCTACTGACTCACCAGCAAACCCACAATTTCTCCCTGTCTGCTCCCCTCAATCTCTCTGGCGCTCTCACTCTCTCTAGCCTGCAGCTATCCGTGTTGAGTGTCACTTCACAAAGCTACATATTACCCCATAATAGAGCTTTGTCTTTCTAGCTGTGAGCTATTCCTACAACAAGACCACTGACAGTTAAATATCACGTCAGAGAAGCCATCTGCTGATTCCGAGTCCACTAGTCTTCTAAATCCTTTGTTACCTCTGGAACCAAAGCTTCTGTTTCAAAGTTTGGTGGAAAGAAAAAATATAGTGCTGGCATATAGTTGCTCTTCTGTAAATGTCTGTAAGTGTATGTGCATAATCTGTAATCATCCATATGTGTGTGTGGTGTGTGTGTGTGTGTGTGTGTGTGTGTGTATATATATATATATATATATATATATATATATACATATTGATGCATTGAGTCAAACATGTTACTTTATCTCCAGTAACCAGTAAATAAATAAATAAAATGCCCTACCATAGCAGCACAGATGGCAGTGAGAACATAGCAATGATTAGCTGGATGAGCTACTTGGCAGACCCTCCAATGCCTTTATCTCATCAGTCTACATGGCACAGCACATATGGATGGCATATTTTTTTATACTACATGGAGCATTAATTCGTTGATTTATTTGTATTTGTATTTTTTTTTTGGGGTGGGGAGGTGGCATGTGATTTTTTTTAGATAGTTAGAAAAATCTTGTAACCTATAGATCAGGTCCTATTCTTAATATTATTTTAAAAATAAGAAAATATTTGTTTTTGCTCTATCGAACACCCTGCAGGTTCTGCGAGACACCTTCTATGACACATGGTAAACACAGTTGGTATGGCAAGCTGTGTATCGTCTACCCAATGCTGAGCAGAGAATATGACATGCATAGTTAGTTTAGTAGGTGCTGGGATCACTGGCCCATGAGAATGGATCACAGTATGTCGTATATTAAGGCACATATCTTTGGCTTGGCATGCTTTTTCCTGCTGAGGAGGCCTGTGGCATCAAATATGACAAGCTAGCTTCCTGGACCAGGCAGAGTGTTTAATTTACCTTTAAATACTCAAATCTGTTTGGTCAGAATTTTTTTCTATAATATCAGTAGCTATTACTATAGACAGTAGTTGTTATATTAATGCACTTGCTCTAATACGGTCTAATACGACAGCTTGCTCATAGGCTTGTACGTCAAATGTACGTCACGTTAACAATAGGTTTTACAAAGAGGTATTCAGTGAGAAGACCTGTATTCATTATATTGACAAGAATTCTACAGTGTCAGAGATCTTAAAAAGTGTTAAATCTGTATAATTTCCACACTTTCTTCAAGACAAAGATTTCTCGATAATATGTCAAGCTGCATTTCTTGTTTTATTATTACAAAGATATGTGACGAAGTAGCTGTTTAAAGCTATTGTAATGTAAGTTATGAGGATCTCACTTGTTTTGTGCTGGTTTTGCAAAATTAAATGTAATATATATAATTAATAATAATATATATGGTTAAAAATGCAACATGGTTTTAAATTGATTGACTGAATATAAAATTATTACTGGTATAAGAGGAATAACACACTTCATGTTAAAAGAGAATAATTGCCAGTGAATTTGTTTCAGGCTTAAGACTCCACTTCCCAAAATCCTCTGCAGCCTTTCAACATGGCCGCCCCCAGCACCATGTGTTCTGATCACATGTAGACTCCATCTTCCGAATTCTAGTGTGTTTATTCCCTAGCATTTTTTGTGTCACTGATTGTGTTTAATGTCTTTCACCTGTTTCGTTTTGTCTTTTTAAGCACTTTTGACTCCAATTTTATTTTTTTTACATTTTTTTTTTCTTATTTTAGATAACAATCTGAAAACAGATCATATCTGAAAAAGCAGCTCGAAACATCTGTGGGATGTTGACAGATTTAGCCTAGTTGTAATTACTGCATGGCAACTACAGTCATCACACATGATAGGTTAAAGCAGCAAAACTAATCTCATGAAACATGTGTGGACATTCAAACAAATTAAAATGGTGTGGGTGAATGTCATTTCATAATTCACTTAAATGCTATTTGTCCAAATCTGAACCTTAATAACGTTTCATATGGATGGATTTGTGTAAATTGGTTTTACTTTGCATATGCGAGTCCATGCTGCATGAACATCACTCACCCAGACTGAAAACTTAGACTTGCTCTGAATCCCAAATATCGTGCTTGTTTAACTTTAGTGGCAACGTCTAAAAGAACAGAAGAAATAAAATCCCACAAACTGTCAAGAGATCTGTCAGCATGTTTACCCTTGCGAGATCGCCTGCTGAATACGGTCGGATCAAGAGACTGATAAATATTAAATGTCAAAGGCTTAGAGGTTGACTGCAGAGCTTTGTTAGCTACTTCATGTGATTGTGTATCTTATTCACTTACCATATTTATTTTATTGCAAGTCATAATTACGAAAAGAGAAAACTACACATGCAGATAAATCAGATCGGATGAACATGAAAGTGTAAGCTATCAAAGACGATATTTTCCTTTTGCACACAGCAGACGCTTCTAAATTCCTTCACATGATTGAACTCGCACACGGCTGAATATTTCATCCAGCAGCAGCTGATGGGTGTTGATAAGAAAGCTTTGTGGTGTTAGTGCTCACTTAAAGGATGGGACAGGACACATCACCAAGTGTACCAGCATCACGTTTTATTAGAGAGATAAAACCCATTCAATAAAACGGATAGAAACAATTCCAGCCGCTTGTCTTTTTTTGCAGGGAATCCATTAGAAGTTCTGTCTCGTTTGGTTTACAAGACATTCCAGTCACAGTCTACTATAATCAAGGCCATACCAGGCCATCATTTTGTGTTTTGGCACAGAAGATGCATTGTGCAGTTTACAAGCTACATGACAAGCTACATGACAGAATGCGGTATGTAAGTCACAGAGCGAGAATTAGGATCTATGTGAATGAGGATTATGACTTAGATTTCCAAATATTCTATATAATCAGACCGGCAATATTGTATATAATCACAGAGGCTCACTATGTAAAGAACATAAGAAGACATTTTAATATAAAATACCAACATGGACACATCAATGCTCAGACCGTATTCTCGGCAGTTGGAAAGACTTTGCAATGATACGCGGCCAATTACGCTCTCTGGACTCCTGCAGCTTGCAAGATCAGAACACTTATTTTGGTTTCCATTACAGGAAAATCTACAGGAAAGTGCTTCCTGGTTTCTCAGTAACATAACTAACACAACTGCATTTTTAGAAAATTTTAACATTCAAAAGGCAGATTCACTATATGGGCAGGGGTTTGTAAAGAACTGGTTCTCATGCCCATATGTGGCCCACACTCTTGCCACAAGAGTCAGAACAACACAACTAAGATGTTAATAAACAGAATGTCTTTGAACGCTAACGTAATGCCCTCGACCATTCACGCTGCAGACAGTGCCTTTATGACAGCTAATCACCAAACATGTACCTGTGCACAAAGCAATATAAAGTATGAAGTACAGTGGCCAAAAATGGCAAGGCAGCTTAAAATAAGGTTGATTTCTGTTTAAAGATTACTCATTTTATTTAAATTTTACTTTTTGAATCACAACAACAACAGTAAAGTCTGAGTGCAATTATGGATTCAATTATATTTGTCATAGATAAGGCCAGATGGATGCTGATGCAAATTTATGTTTTTTTAAAATAATCAGACAGCTAAATGAAAAAGCTAGACAATGAGAAAGGGTAATGGTCAGGGCTAAAAGTAGACAAGGGTAAAAGTATAAAGGGTCAAAAACAACAGCTCAACACAGCAAGACTTCACAAAGCACATTGAGAGTCTGGATTATTTATGAGGGTGAAATAATTGAGGAAATGAGGGTGAAGTTGATTGCTATCTGTGATAATGCATACATATATATATACTAGGGCTGTCGAAGTTAACGCGATAATAACACATTAACACGATCTCAAATTGTCGCGATTAAAAAAAATTGTGCCGTTAACGCAAATTCTAATTTGGCCCTGTGATTCACCCGTAGTTCATGTTGAGGCTTGTCGTGCG
>JAOVVF010000028.1:9334707-9351175 GCA_028565595.1 Duopalatinus emarginatus | reverse complement strand
ATTATACTGTATCACATTTTATTGAAGTAGGCCTAGTTCTTTACAGTCTTGGCTCTAAATATGTGCTAATGTCCTACTTTAGGCTACAAATATGATATAACCAAAAATGCAGATTTACTTCCCAATAACTGCTTTTCTCACATCTCTGCCAGAATACTCTGCAAAAGAATAAGAGTTCCTTTAACATATCTCTCAACATTTGACTTTTTACAAGGCTAAAGGCAGCCTTAAATTTTCCTGATCACCTTTAATGGTGCAGCACTTACATTCTGTCACCTCGGGCACTACTTAACATGACATTTAAAATTAACAAGCAGCTGGTGAATGAGAAATTGACTTCAGCATCACAACTTTTTATTGTTTGGCAGCATCTTGTATTTAAATATATCAGGAAATCAACTGAAATGCTTATGAATGCAACTGCCTCTTTGCCCTTTCATTCCCTACTAGTTAGGCAAAATTGTTGTCTACATTGTTTTGGAATCAGCAATCTTCAGAGTTAATGAATTAGCAGTGTTTAATGCCATTTATAAATTAACACCAGTGTTCATTTACACAATCATTTACTTTTAAAACTTTTTTTTACTCATAAAACGTGTATATATTTTGTATATTTGAGAGTTTTTTGTACGTTTGTACATTTCAGTAGCAATTTATGCTACACAAATGTTCAACAGTGTGTATACAAAAATGTACAAACAATCAGTAAACCATCTATGTCTTTTCTGAACATTTAAAACCTAATCCTTAAATATAACCCCAACCCTAAACCAAAACCCAAAAATCTATTATAAATGTTACAAATATTCTTTAGGTGTGTTCATTAGTCCTCACATATACCTATACATAATCTGTTTAACATCTACAGACAAAGAAAAGCTGCTAAATTGTTTATATAACAGCAAACTGTTTAGTTAGACTGCCATTATAACAGTAATATTTTTTCATTCAAATAAGGAATTTATCAGACTCAGATTGCAGCAATGCCCTGATGTGTAATAATAGCATCAGTTGTTCAGTGAGATTCAGTCTCACAGCATCTGGGAAGAAGCTGTTCCTCCCCCTGCTGCTTCTGCCCTTCATGCTGTGTAGCCTCCTCCCCAGTTAGCAGGGTCAGTATAGTGACATATAATGCAAAAGGAAATATAAAATTGTGGTCTGTATGGGAATTTGGTTCAAGTTTCATGTTTCAATAATTCAGTGTATTAAGTACAAAGCTTTTATACAAACTCAATTACACTAAAATGCCTGACAGGTTTTGAGTATTAATGAATATATTACCAAGAAAAATGAAGCAAATGGTTTGTAGATGGAATATTCTTGTAGGTTTAGACTTCATTAATTATGCAAATAATTGGATAAATATGGCTAATGAAGATTGATGAGTGAACTGTGACAATAAGGTTCTTTGAGTTAATAACTGATCTTATCTGATTTTATTGCAAAATGAAAAAAAACTTAATTTGGTCTAATATTAGAAGAAGTAGATTTTTCTAAAAATACAAGCTAAAATACATTCCCTTTTAAATATTAAATTAAAGTTTTAATTAAATATTGCAATTTAGTATATTTTTTACATTTAGTAGTAAGTTTTGCTTAAAGGCCCTCCAGTGAAAAATACAGAATAAATGTTTCCACTGTGAAACAAATAAAGACATTAAAAAGCACAATTTAGGGTAAAGGCCTCCATTATACATTATGTTATAACAACATTCCTCCCATATCTAATGGCAAATTGTTCCAAATCCACTTGTCACGGTTAGAATCAACAAACTGTTGACCGCGTGTGAATAAAAAGGCCAGAAGACAAGAATCTAATCACAGTGTCAGTTTATATTCCAGGATCAATATGTTATTGACCACTGTGGAGCTTTTGCCCAATATTTTAATGCACATCCATGACTCTGACTACAAAACCCCATGCTCTAGTTAATAATGTATCGCCTCCTCATTTAGAGATAGGTCACAATTATGAAGCTCACAAGCACATAAAAGACAGAGTAAAATGTTCGTTCAGCACTTAACACTGCCAGGGGAGACCAGTAAATAATTAAAACACTTCTCTAAAGTGCAGAGGATGTTTTGTGTGAATCACAATAAAAGAATGCTATGTGGGCATGATTGCTTATTTTATTTTTTGAACTGCTTAGATAGCACATCACGTTTTGGGGTTTATAATAGGGACAAAATGAAAAAAGTGAAAACTGCAAAACTCAGAAGAAAAGAAGGTTGAGAAAGAAAAACAAATCAAGATATACATGTCTAGATATAAAGTTCTCACTTGTCTACTCTGAGTCCATATATACACCGATTAGCCATAATAATAAAAACACAAACCCACTGACAGGTGAAGTGAGTAATATTGATTGTCCTGTTAAAACAGCAGCTGTCATGGTGTGGGATATATTAGCCAGCAAGTAAAGAGTCAGTTCTCAAAGTTGATGTATTGGAAGCAGAAAACAAGTGTAAGGGTTTGAGCAACTTTAACAAGGACCAAATTGTGATGGCTAGATGACATGGTCAGTGCACCTCCAAACCACCAAGGCCTGTGGGGTGTTCCTGGTGTATATAATATAATGTTAAAACCTAGGAAAAGTGGTTTAAATTAGAAACAGGGTCATGGATCACTTATATGCATGGGAGTAAAGGCTAGACCATCTATTCTGATCTCACAGAATTCATCCTGAATTCAGAATTCAAATGTTTGATGTTGTTGCTGTTTGCTTGTTTTGGCTATAATTAAAATATTATTGATAATATATTATAAATAAATGGTTTATTTTTGCCCTTCAGAGGTGCACCGAGTGCTGAATTTGAGTTTGACACCAGTGGTCTAAATTAATTGCAAGACTAAAGTGTTAGATGATGTAATGATTTTGCACCAGGCTTTCTTATTATTCGACTTTTCTCCATTTAGGTTGAACACATTCGTATGCGTGCTTTGTGGAAGAATTTAGTGACACGTTGCCATCTGGCATTGCATAGTTTTAATGTGCCATTAGCATAACGAAGGAAGTTTTTAAAATAAATAGATAAATAAATAAAGTCATGATAAACACAACAAAACAAAATCAAGCAAGGCAAAATCCTTTAGCAACAAGCTGTTCATACATTTAAATGATTATCGGACATTATAAATAATAAGAAAACAATATTATTTAAATGTCCTTTTAAAAATATTTATTTAAGGTAAAAGTATGAGTATTTTAAAAATGATCAGTTAAATAAATTGGCCACAATTGCACTGCAGCCGATCAAGTCCAGTAGAACCTGAATTAACCCAAGAGGACACATCAATGATTTTCTGTCAAATGCTTCAACATAACTGCCCAATGCAACAAAGAGACAAGCTGTGTCCAAATTGCATTCTATGCTAAGAAACACTGCCTATATTCTGTTCTGTAAACAATCCTTGGACGTTTTGTTCAGACTTAACCCTCCTTTATGGTACAGTACACAATATAATCTATATGAGATATATATCCCAGTTCCCAAGCCTGAATGCATGAATTATTGAACACCATTTAGTGCTCTTTTCCTCCGTCACTGACTCTGTATGTGTGGACTGCAGAGAGTAAGTGTGGCTGAACAAGTGGTTGAGCAGTTCTTTCTTCCTTCTGCTTGACCCTATATGCAGCCTGATGGTAGGTATTATTATCATGCATTATTATTCGCATATTCATATTACAGAGGAAAAAATGTCACAAAAACTGGTAAGCCTGTTATTTATTTAGAACCTACAAATTTATGTGGCTCTATATCTACTGTTACACATCGTATTCCAGATTTAGCTATTAATATAACCTCCATTGACCTGGTAAGGATTTCCACTAGAGTTTGACACATGGCTGTGGGCATGTGTTCATTCCGCGACAAGAGAATTAGTCAGGTCTGTAAGCACTGATGTTTATTAACATCAGTTAATAAACATGTTTATTATTAGGCAGCCGACCTATTAAGCTGGTTGTCTCTGGGTGCCCCCAGAGTTGTAGTCCTTGGGGTCAACGCAGGACTACAACTCAGGGGCTCAGGGGCAATTAAGTTTGACAAGAAACACTTGACTGAGTCTCTATTTAAGCAGAGATCCAGCCAGGGCTCTACATCACACCCTTAGATTTCTGTGCTTTCTTGCATAAGGCAAGAGGTCAGGGATACCGGTAACGACAGACCTCTTAAAGGGTTATCGTATACAGTCCGTACGGACTGGAGGTAATCATTTATTCAGGGATAAGTTAGGTGCTTGTTGTGACTCCTTTTGGTGACTTCTGCACGCTGGGGAAGTCACCATGTTCTGTCTTCTGGCCTATGAGCCTCCTCTCTTAATCTTTTAGCCGGTCCTTTCCCAAGCTGTGAAGGACCGTCCTACTTCCTGATTCTCTCCAAGCTTTTAGGTGATCCGCTCCACACCAGGGTGAACCACCCCTCCTCTCTTTTCATTAGCTACAACCCAACTCACTCTGCCATAGGTGAGTGAGACCTCCACCTGTCTGCTAGGAAGTGAAGCCTCATTGCGCTTCAGTGCTTCTCTATGTGAACACACACAAACTAATGTCACTCTCTGGGGAGAAAGGAAAGTGGATCAATGAACCGTAAAGGTAAAAAAATACCCACTCACAAAACAAAAAGGGAAAAATATAAATGAATAAAAAGGATAAGAATTACAAGAGAAAAGTATATAGAAAGTAAAGGCGTATGGAAGTGGGGTCAGAAGTTCACCACGACCATATTAAAATAAAAAGGGTTACAGAAGCAGTGTCAGAAGTTCACTGCGTCCATGTGTAAGTAAAGGATTATAGAAGTGGTAGCTCACCGTGACTGTATTTAAATAAAATGAGGTTACGGAAGCGGTGTAACGCGTTCACCATGACCATATTTGAATAAAAGGGAATATAAGAGGGAGAAACAAAAAGAGGGAATGAAAAGATGATCGGTCCAAAATGATCGGTCTTTTTATTTTGGTGGTGCTGATTCCAGCAAAGTGTGTTCCAAAGGTGATCAGTGGGGTTAAATAGAACTTCTTATTGTTTTTAATAAAATAAAAAAATAGAGAGCAAATATATTTTTTCTACCTAAAACACAGTGGCAATTACTTGTTTTCTGTGAAGAGCATGTTAAAAAATGTGTACGCATAAATAAAAAAAAAAATGCTAATTTTATTTGCTCTTTAGAGCTGGCTTTTTTTTTTTGCCAGAGCCACTACTACTGTAAATATAGCATGCTATATAAATTTGTGACATTTAAACACAATAGCTTTTATAAAACACTTATAAGTCCCTTGTTTTATTTCATTTACAAGAAAATCTGATTTAATTATATCCTATATTCCAAAACAGGACATTTGCATTGATAAATATGATGCTGCAGAGGAAATGTCAACTATTTAATAGATTTGTCATCACTATTGTTTGTAAGTAAGTAATAGATCATGGGTCTGTTATACAGTGAACTCTATATATACAACGCATTTTATTTCATCCTACCTGAGAAGATCATGTCTTAATTCTTAGATGCCTTAAAATACTGGCTGCTGAGATACCTTATTCTGGCTGCTTATTCTGACCAAATATTGAAGGAGCTCTGTGTGCAGCCTTAGCTGTGAAGACAATCCCAGAATTCAGCATGACACACACTCTCTCGCAAAATAAATAAATAAATAAATTAATTAATAAAAAAAACAAAAAAAACAATAATAATAATAATAATAATAATAATAATAATAATTACTATTATTATCATTATTATTATAATAATACTTTATATTTATGCAAATAATACTTATTAATTGTATGTTTTTATAAACAAGTGTAATTTGTTTGATTATGAAGTGTATATATTTATTACATTATTTTGGGTTTGTCAGCAACAATATAGCAGTTTGCATTATAGGAGCTGTTAGTTGGCATTCTAGTGGATTGTGTCACCTCATCCCACTGGTTTGAATTGCCTGAGGCTAGTCTGTTAGCCTAGTAAGTGAGTTGCTGTCTAACAGCGCCTTAATAATCTGCCTTTTAAGGTTAGATGGCAGTTAGAATCCTATCTACTTAAGCTGCTGCCTAGTCAGGCACTGGGTAGTAGGGCAGTTCACTAAGTTTTGAGACAGACCCCATATGTAGATTGGAAATGTTTCAACTATGTATGTCTGCTGTGTTATAAACCGCTAGTTATGTCCTCGACCAATAGGACCCTTGTAAATGCCCCAGTAAGAGCAAAAACGGAACTGCACAGGGGTTAAGCAGATTTTCTTTGTTCTTATGCAGGTTTTGTATGTGTGCATGTAATTATAAATGACATTTTATTATAAAAACCTAGTGTGCTCATTTATATTAAGTGACACCAAAACACCATAAAAGGCAAAGCTCACTGACAGCTGTAAATGTCAAAATGACAACTGAATGGGGAAAGAGCAGAGTGTGTGCTAAATCTACCTCTAATACAGCTCAGCCATCACAGACAAGCACAGACACAGACTCACTATCCGTAATTTTATAAAGTGCCATTTATTTTGTCCTAATTGCATGGTCATTTGTGTTATTTATCTTAATTAAAAATGGTGTCTTTCATGGCATTAATGAATGTCATTAATATGATTGTCATTAGTATGATTAGTACATTACACACAATTTGAAGCACTTTTAATAACTAAATTTCTTCATACAGCTTGATAAGTAAGACCAAGTGTTGGAAATTGGCATACCATATAAGACACAGAATGCCCATCTACTTTCTCCATCTACTAACTAAAGCACAATCACTACCTCAAACCAATAATTCACACCTTTTAAGTTATAATTTGAGAGTTAATATTGAATCCACCTGGGGCAAACTGAACACTAAAGAGAAATAAAAAAGAGAGGTGAACAGGGTTACTCATCCATGATGGAAGTAGTGGTGCAGGAATTTGTTCTTCAGAAAGCTAGCTGGCCTGAACAAGCCCTCTGGTCTCATTCTTCCTGCTCTGGCCATTAATCAGAGAATGGGCTCATCTCCAGCGCTGCCACTCACCCAAACGAGAAGTCGATTGTGAATAAGCGCTTCTGCTCCAAGTACACTTGGTGCAAATAATTACAGGTTGTCAGCATCCAACCCGTTGAGCCGAGTGACTGCTTTAACTAGCTGGAAAGAAACTTCAGTTTAAGCAGCTGGGCACTTAAGCTTCACTACAAGCATAGCAGTTGTCAGGGTGAACATTTCTGTCCAAAGAGTCTTCTAAGTGAAAATGATTCAGAATTTCATATCATTGCAGTTGGCAATATCAGGTTAGATCAGTGGTTAAGGTTATTTCTAAGCATCTGTAAGCTTGAGAGTTTCAATCCAAGGACAGCCAGAGAGTCAGGTCTTTGAGATAGACAGTTGAAGATAGGATCTGCCAAATTAATAAATGCAGAACTCCAGCCTTAGAGTTCCCACTGCCCTTTACAGTTTCACATTTTCCATGATCTCGTCAGCATATAACATGTAGGCATATTTGAAATGCATTGTGCATTGCGCAATGTCACTATGCACTGTGACCGATGCCTCTGCCCTGTCAAATCCCAACAACACACCCATAACTGCAAACCACAACTCCCAGAATCCCAGAGACCAAGCAAGATGGCGCCATCCTGCCAATGCCATCCTGTTCGGTTCATGTCTTTCCCACTTAGTCCCAGTCCTATTTCACTAATTATGTTCATTTGTTTCACGTGTTCAATTATCCGTGTGCCTAGTTTGTGTATTTTAAGCCCTGTTTATTATTAAAACACCGTGCCTACTATCACCAAGCCCAGTTATTTTGACATTTTTGTTGTTGATTGTTGTGTATGGAGTTTAACTTTGATTCTGCCTCTGCCGTGTTGTTTGCTGACTTTTGTCTGTTTTTTGGATTTAGGATTGTGCCTAGCATATTTGCATTTATTTACCTGAAGACTTTATTAACCTGCAACTTTGTCCACATACCTGCCTCACTGGCCTCTATTCTTACATAAACAAATTTGTGACTTGGTTAAAAAGGAAATACTCTTGTATCTGAAACAACTGTGGTAAACTGGAGCTGTAAGTTTTGTTTCAAAGTACAAGAGCACAAATTTGAAACAAATGTACTTTCACACAAGACTCCAACTTTTACACCTTACTGCTAATATCATAGGTTGTTCTGATATATTCTGCCTCATTTTACTTTTCTTTGTAGAAAATATGGACCAAAATATCCAACAAAAACAGATTCTGTTCAGTGAGCAGAACAGACTTCTACATTATTATTTTTCACTGCACCGTTTACAAACAGTACACACAGATTTTGTAATAAGTTTTTTTAATGCATAATCAAAAAAGGTTTTTTTTTCCAGCTCAGCTGAATAATATCATCAAGTCCAATGTTGGGAGATTACAGATGTTCAGACAAATATAAACAGCTTTCTAATGTATACGGCACATCTCTGTGCTGTATTGCCTTTGACAGTCCTTGTAAGTGAAGTGCAGGATACTGTTGGGTTTTCTCAGATGACGCAGAACTTGCTTATCATGTTCACAATCATTTAATTATGCTACTTCAGCGGCATAATTTGCTCAGGAGACAGAAACTACCCCGAAATCTGTCACGGAAAGGAGCAGATGTAATATGTAGATTTTGTATGCAAATGGAGGGGAGATCATTATTGCTTTTCTCTTTCAGGGGCTTTATTAGATGTCTTTCTTGATAACAGATATTGCAGAAAATCACGAACTGAGCTCCCACCCCAGACTTTTTCATTAACAGTCTGTTGCTCTTATTGCATCATTTATTGCTGCCAAATGATAAGTCACTTTCCTCCCTACTGTGCGTTTCTGTTCTTCTATAAAGAAGCTGGTTGTTGGTTAAATGAAGTTAAGGAGCAATGCGATTGCAATATAGTGCCATTAATTCTTAATATTCTACCATGCTTTACACAAAACCAACTAAAGATTCAGACAGTGAAAATGAAATATAAATAAATATGTTATGCTGCTGAAGGCATTTTTCTAGCATAGTTATTCTGACTGATCCTCTTTACTCTTGGCTTCTTACTGACTTACTTTGTCCCATACACAAGGCAAAGCTTCTCACTAAATGGTTTGGTAAGGATAGAAATGGGACAAATCACAACTTCACAATCACTAGTTGATTAATTGAACACCTATGAGACACCACATTAGACAGTGCTGTCCACAAGTAGCATTAAAATACCAACTGAGGAACAACATTTTGGAAGAGATGGTGTTCATTGATCCAGTACACTTCCACAGACTTGTAAAAACTGCACCAAAGAGCACTCAAGATGTTCTGGCAGCTTGCAAAGGTTCAATTTCTTACTAAGAGACTTCAGTTTTTTCCCCCTTGATTTGCCTCCCATCTGGATGCCGGAAAATCTGTTTGAGAGATTATTTCCAAACCCTTTGAGAAGCAAAGAAGTAAATAGTCGTTGCATACTCTACATGCTTTGGAACAAACCAGACATTGCTTGCTATTAAATGACATTAACATTAGTTACATGTATAATTAATTATTAAATACAATCTGAGCATGTGTAACAAATTTATTGACAACTCAATCAGATTTAAACAAATTTGCCCCTCTTTGTTTTAATACACCTCAAGGTAGTAAATTGCAGAAAAGACATACTGCACAGGGTGAGAATAAAGCTACTTTTAATGGCATGTAATTCATTTGTCAAACACACTGGGAAGTAAATAACTGCTCTCCACTCCATCTGTGCTGACAACAGCTCATTGGGTGAAGCAGAAACTAGTCGACATGGGATCCGATCTAAATGAGCACTTTCACTTGTGCTCGGCTGTGACAGACCTTGGGTCTAACCTATGCAACGTATATTTGTGATGTTGATATTTTTTTTAGGTGCAGCACCAAATAATTTTATTTGTGTGAGTTATTTGGGTAGTAATGCGTGTAGTACGGAAAGGCAACATAACATGGTCAAAATGTGCAAGACCACATGTGGTCAGACATTCCTGGTAGACTCTAATGATGGTAAAAGCCATATGCTCTTCCTGCAGCTATCCCTTTGTGAAAGATAAGATGCTGTGGATGTCATCTGGAGCTGAGGAGGTGTCGCTCTAAAGCCCAGAGGATCTCCTGGCACCGTAGCTTAGGGGCCAAAATGTGCAGACAGCAGCCATGTGCTTGCACTGTGATAAGCCATGTCACAGACAGATGGTCCAGGTCTACACTGTGGCTGACCAAAAAAATAATAAAATGCTTGAGGTGTGCCAGCTCTGATGTTCTGCACCTTGATTGAGTGAATGTTAGGAAATGAGAAGCAGACAATCCTATTAGCATCACCCAATGTAAAAGGCTGAGTGGCATTTTACCAAATGCAAAACATCTAATTGTCATCCAACAGGTGAACATCTATGTCCTATACAAATCCTATGATTTACAGTGTTAATTTAGATTCCAAGGCTGTGGGGACCTATCGATCCTGAAGAAGACCTATTTGTAATTGGCGCTCATGCCAACCGTATTGATGAGCTCATCCCACCCGGCGTTTCTGAAAGTCAGGAACATTTATTTCAGAACAGACGCTCCCTGTTTTACGTACGTGTGTAATGGAATATGAATCACAATCCCCAACTGAGAAATGAGTAGATGTTTCCTGCTGACATTTCGGGAAACCTGTTTTAATGGTAATGACATAATTCAGCGCTTGATGAATGGCACCTGGTTTAAACCGGCACAAAAAAAGGTCAGGAACAATGATGGCATCCTTACCTGGTCTTCCTGTTTAATTGTCAATGTGATTTGGATGTGATGAATGACTGATTTAATTGCACCTCAGGGGTTCTCTAATCTGGTAAGAAACACCTCGCAGGGTGTTTTTAGACATGTGAATAACACTGAGGAAAAATTGCAGTAGGAGTGATTATGTTGCCAGTGTCGCATTTTGACATTTAAAGTTCAGAATGGTTTTCATCACACAGTAGCTCATCAGTGTATGCACTCGGTAATTATCATTTTATATTTCTGAAATCTTCAAACTTTTACAATGAGTGTCACATAATGCACATTTACAAACTCTGTTTCCTCCACTGCACACAGTTTCCTTCGGGTTCTTCAGTTTCTTTCCACAAACCAAAAACATGCACATAGTTGGCTATTGTTATACTGCCTTTAGGTCTGAATGAGTGTCAGAGAGAGAGAGAGAGAGAGAGAGAGAGAGAGAGATCCACTGCGACCCTGACCAGGATAACCTGGTTACTGAAGATGAATGATGGATAATGCAGCACACTGGACTACCTTAGCACTTTTATTATAATTGCTTCATTTGTGACATAAAGATGAAAAACCAATATATTTCCTGTATTTCATGGCTTATCTGCAAGAATACAAATTGCAACAGGATTTTGAGCATTACAAGCAAAGGAAAGCAGTTAATATAACACATTATGGCTAGATTATGGTAATCCCCATGATCACTTTGTCCTAATTGAGCAATTTATTCTGCCTCACTGTCACCAGTGAATTATAATCCCTTGGGCTCATTGTTACTTTGCCATGTTTACATTACTTCTGCTGTGCTATCATAATCATACGTTCGAGATGTTTTATGCACAATCCAATGCATTATCAGCTTTCTTCTTGTTCATTCTATAAAGCATGAACCCACTCGAAGGTTAATCTTTGCCTCATGCTCATTATGACTATGACTAAAAAATTACATTATACAAAGTGAGCTAATTGTAGTTTGCGTCAGCTGCCACCGCCGGCCACATTCTTGTCAAGTGTAAAAGCCTGTAATCGAAAACCCTCTTATAATCAGACTAATAATCCTTTAAGGGGACGCTGAGAAAGGCTGCTTATGAAAAGCACGAATAACCAAGTGTGTCTTTTACCTCTTCTCTTTCTGCTTCTCATCTCCTCCCTATCGGTTTATTTGAAAAGAGATTCATCAACAGTGTTTAATTATGCAACATAATTAAATCATATCCTCTTCTCTGGGGCAGTGACGCCGTTTGGGTTTCCACACTCTTGTCGAGATTGCCCTTGCCGAGGTCACAGAAAGGTTGCTGGCAATTTTCTTTTTTTTCAGCCTACCAGGGCTGAAGTTAATACTTTTGCTTGAGTGTCACAGCAGTAGGTCAAATCTCTTGAAATATTCCATATCAATATTGAGTGAACATACACAAAGAAGATTACATTACTTTCTGGCTGAGATCAGAAGCAGTCCAGACAATGACAAATATTGAGGTTAAATGGTCAGATCAGCTTGGATGACAAAAAAGTCGATCTATTATAGAACACTATAGCAGTAGATGGGGAAGCAATCACGAGCATGTTATCGTGTACAAGGCCACTGCCACGTATGCTGCTGCTTTGAGCTTTACGCTGCTGGGCCTAAAGCTTTCTTTTTTTTGGTGAAGACATCCCCTGTCTAGTGTGCCAGTAAATACAAAAGGCATGTGTGGGAGGAACAAAAGCCTTCTTCGTCAGAAAACCTTCATTTACTCTGAGCAACTGTTTTGAAGCTACATCCTTGCCTTAGCAATAATGTTGCATTTATGTGGCACATTAACTTATGAATGACTTTCCTTTCCTCACAAATGACAAACATTTTTTATTGATTTCTTCCGGCACTTTTTATCGTGAGTATAAACTGTCACGTGCTGAATTTTAAATATGAGCTTGAAAATGGCAATTTGGCAAACAAATCACGTCCTGTTTGCCATCGAACTATTAATTAAGTATTGATCTCAGAGCAATGATTTTGTGCTGTGTACAGCAGAGGATTTTACTTATTTCGTTTGCTTAACCCTTATGTTCTCTTTAACAGCTAAACAAGCATGCTTTGGGCTAGAAACCAGTAGCTAGTTAAGGCTCATTTATGCTCAACATTAAATACAGGTATGGAAACAGACAGAGCCGTATGGTCATGCTGTACGTGATTTGCATGTTTTCTGAAAGCATATGGATGCGGACAGGACGGAGCAATACCACTGGAGACTGTGGGGGCAGTGCAAGATGGAACCACTTCCATATAGACACGACGAAGGAGAAAATTCAGAACTTTTTGTAGAAAGGTTCTACGAGTTGGTTTGAAGTATTTAATGGCCTCCCAGACCACCACTGTCCAGAACGCTTTTTTTTTTTGGCTTTTACTCTGAACTGCCCTCTACTGGATGTGTTGCTCAACAATCTTGTCAATGGAGCCGACGCAAGGGTGTATGTGAGCAGTGATGGATATATAGCTAAATCGCACACATACGTTTTCGTACACAGAGGAAATATAGTCTAAGGGACTGTGTGTGTGAGTGTGTGTGTGTACGCAATGGGGGCAATAGTTTAATTTGCATATTCAGCAAGTATTTGCATACATTTTATACCAGTCATGCACAACTCCAGTCCTGAAGGGCCAGCGTCCAGCATAGTGTGACGTTTTTATCTACCCTCCTTTGTTTAGTGGGTGTGTTTGGACAGGTAAACTTCCAAATTGTGCCCGACACAGTTGTAACCCCTGTTTTATTTTATAGCATACATACAACAATTCCAAGATAATATACACTGAAGTGCCTTGTGGAAATATTCTGTAGGCAATTAACTCCATACTTCCACGATTATGAGGTGTAGGATTTTTATGACGATGACAAAACCACAAACCCATGACTGTTCCTTTAACCATAAGTTGGCATCTCCTAGAAGTGTGTGGTGGCACATTGTTCTGTTGGAAGAGGCCAAATTCATAAAAAAATGCACAACATGAACGGGTGTACTTCATCAGAAAGGAGGCACAGAGAGTGTTCACCTGTAGACGTTCCAGCAGCTACATGGGATGCCAGTTAAACAAACCTCATACCAGTATGGAGCCACCACCAGCCTATGTACATAAGTACTATGTTTTTCAAGGACTTCAGTTCTACTCTGTAAATGATTTTTAGTAAAGAAAAGAAATGGATTTTTTTACATACGCAACAACAAGGCAGTAACGACAATGTGAAATAAAAACAAGGGTTAAGGCCATACAGCAGAACCTCTTTAAGAAAAAAGATATTAATTACAGTTAATAATTACCACATGCTTTAATACTGATTACATGAAATGAAACTCTTTCAAGCTTCTCATCAGTACGAATACCATTAGAATTAAGACTGCACTGCATCTGAACTTCAAGTGTATGGATTATTTTAGTGTAGTGGAAAGAGCTACCTGCATGTTTAGTACTTTCAATCTGTTTGGCTATTAGGAAAAATAAGAAGTTGATGAGGCAGAAAGTTGGGGATAATAGAAATCCACATCTCAGTAGGCCCCTACCCCAGTTATTTACTTATTATATTGAGAGTAAAAGAATATTTCCTGTGATAAATGAAATAAATATACCAAATTTCACACTAATGATACTTAGGAAACTATTTATCTTTTCAGAGAAGCTATTGGACATCTCTAACATTCAGGTAATTTATTGAGCTGTTTTGCATATAAAGTTATAATATTGTGCATTCTGGGGGGAATTTTATTTGATATAAATACTGTGATTTATAACTTGATTGTGTGCACTAATATTCTCAATCTTTTAAGCGATAGATGGAAGTCACCTATAAAAGAAAGACTCATCCTATAAATAGGTTGTGCAGCAAATAAAAGGAAATATAAAATGCAAATTTTATGACTGTGTATCAGTGTATCAGTATGACTGGGTATCAGTCATATGCGTCAGGGCTTTGGCTCTGTCATGAGATGTCATGACATAGGCAGCTGTGGCCTAGTAGTTAGGGAACCAGTCTTGTGACCGGAAGGTCACGGGTTTGATCCCCACCCAGGGCAAGACACGACTGTGGTGCCCTTTAGCAAGGCGCCTAACTCGCCTAACTGCCCCGGGAGCTCCGGGCAAGTGTGTTCACTGCCCCCTAGTGTTTACTGGTGTGTGTGTTTCACTGCACTGATGGGTTAAATGCGGAGGTCACATTCCTTCTGTGTGCAAACACAGTAAGGCAAAATAGTTCACTTTTATTCATTTCATGACACACCACAACCATGCTCTACCTTCAGCTAAATCTAACTTATATACAAAGACTTCAGCTCCCAGAACACTCTGCAACCAGCCAATATGGCCATGCCCAACCCTATTGTTCCAGTTCACACCTGCTTTGTGCCTATGTCCATAAAGTTTGTTTCTGTTCAAAGCATTGCACCTGTTAATGCCATGATTTAGTCATTTGATGTGAAGTATCACAGTCAACCATAGCCTGTGATAATAAGCCTTTGTTTGTTCACCATAGCTATAGTGTGTGTATTGTGTTTAGTTTTTACCTGTCTTTGGATGTTCCTAATTTATGAGTTTCTCTGACATTTTGGAGTTATCTTGACTGTCCTGTGAACATTATGTTCATTAAACAACCCACACTTGTGCCCGAACTTGCCTCCGCAAGCTGTTGATAACATCATGCGAACGTCCTTGTTTTTAAATAGACGATTGTTCCATACATCACTATTTAGAGAAGGAGGACAATTAATGGGAGCTGCTTTTAGTCTGAGACAGAATTAGCATGGTCTAATTTTATAAGTCATTAAGCAACTTCAGACATGGGGCAGTTTCATCAATTCAGCTGAGGTGTGTGAGCCATTTGTAAGAGCCAGAGCTGAATTCAAACTTATTTCAAACACAAGAAAGCTATAGGTATACATGTCTCGTACTTTCACATATATATACAGTGAAATCATTCCATTCGAAATGCTGCATTTGTATTCTCGTCTCGTTGGTAGACACAAAGTGCAAGCTAAGCAATTTGCCATTTTCCATACACTCTCCTATCAAGTAGCATAGAATAATTGACTTTTCTCTATTGTTTACACCTTTACACCTACTGTTTTTCAGCTTGATTTAATCCATGGTAGCAGTAACGTAAGTAAAATGTACGTGAATAAATCTAACGTATACACAGAAATACAGAATACAGAAGGAGCAAAAATGAGGAAAAAAAAAAAGCTACATTCAAGAGAAGAAGACATTATTCCATTTGTGTTTACTATATGATCCTAATGCAGTTTTAATGAATGTTTGATTTTCATCCTGGCTATGTCTTTTACTGTTTACTGTGAGCGAGATCCATAGGGAATACTTTGGCCAAATGTAATCTGTCTGTCGTTTTAATTCACCATGGAAAGGGATACGTGTTTTACTGGGCCAGCTCTATGGATAGCTCTCTGGGGAATTCATTTCCTAGTATATAGTATTATTTACAAATTTACTTTATTTTTTTCGTTATTGTCTCACCTACCTTTACCTGAAACCCTGTTGACACACTGAGGTCTTGGCAGATGATAACTGCCATACCCATAAATCTACATATACAACGATACATACATTCTTGATTTGATAATCTTGGACTCTGTATGGACTGTAAATCAATTTAAGTAATGTATTAATGTGTATTATTAATTATTAATCATTAATTAATAATTAATTATTTCTTTAGTAACTTTCTATAATATCATGTACAGGGACATACAGAGGAACAGGGGAAA
>JAOVVF010000028.1:9298305-9312339 GCA_028565595.1 Duopalatinus emarginatus | reverse complement strand
AAAGCTACAAGACCATCTCCAAAAGATTCCAGCTTTATCCATCACCTGTAAGACAAATCATTTACAAATGGAGGGCACCCAGGACCTGGACGACTCCATATTATCCAGGGAACCATCAATTCAGAGGACTATCAACAAATTCTTGACCAGAATCCTGTCCTGCCATCAGTTAGGGAGTTGAAGCTGGGACTGAAATGGATTATGCAACAAGACATTGACCCAAAGCATTCCAGCAAAACTGCCAAGGAATGGCTTAAGAGAAAGAAGATTCACACTCTGGCCCAGTCGAAGTCCGGACCCCAATCCCATAGAAATGCTGTGGCAAGATCTGAAGCAGGCGGTACATGCCAGATGTTTCTCCAACCTCTCTTAACTGGTGAAGTTCTGCAAGGTGGAGTTGATGAAAATCCCAAAAAGCAGATGTGAGACACTTGTTTGTGGTTACAGAAGACATTTGGTTGAAGTAATATAAGAAATATATATCTTTTTTTCTTTGTGTCCCTTATTTGGAAGGTCTGCTTTACAATTTAAGATTTGGATGTTTATTTCATATAATTATTTTATAATTTTTCTTTTGAAAACAATTACCATGTTCGGGTGGTTCACAAACTTCCAAGCAGCACGGTATGTGTGTGTATGTATGTGTGTATATATATATATATATATATGCACACTCATGAGAAGACATACTGCTGAGACATAACTATATTTGGTAAATAAGTATCTGTATTGCGCAGAACAATACTAATATCCTCGCATGCATTCAGCGCAGTGCACATCATGGGTGAAGATTGCTGTAGTATCTGAATACATGCCTGTATGAGCACTGTTTCTCAGTGGAACTCTATTTTATGTCTATAAAGGATGGTTATTCACTTCACACATGCAGTACCTACACCCAAATTGATCGATCATTTGCATATTCCATATCTCATGCTAACGCTTGCCCATTTATCATGTTAGACAACTTTATGGATGAGTTTTTCTTTCACTGTAATATTAATCAAGAGCAAATTAAATATGAGAAAAGAAGAAAATCAAAATGCAGTAAATAAAGAATGCTTCTCATCTGAGCTCTTTTGAATAAATATCATACACAAATAAACTGTCAGAGTAAGCAAAAAACAGCAACAACAGAACTCGCTGCCAAAAGTAAGTTTCACCCCTATCAGCACTTTTGGTGATTTTTTAATACTTGGAGCTGAATAAATGGGGTTTTCATAAAACAGTGATATATATGGGATGTCTATAAGATATTACAAAGATATATTATCAATAGGTACACATGTTTCAAAGTGCACTGGGTTGCTGAACATGAAAGTGAATGCTGGTAAAATTGGCTACAGATTAATTTTATATTCTTACTTTGAGAAAAAAAAGATTTTTTCTTTGAATTTCTCAAATATTACATAATAAGCATGTGATGCATGATAAGTATGATTAATACCAATTTAACCTTGGTATTAACTAACCCAAAATTAATAGATTTTTTTATGTGAATGTGCTCGTAACTGTACTTTTAAACTCTTGTTCAAGTTAGCTGGCATCAAAATTGCTGTGTTGTGCATTATGAATATGCAGTGCTGTTATATAACTATTATATTTACAGTCCGTCATGTTTAATGTAGAGAATCCTCTGAAGCTCTTTGCAAACCTGTGGCCCCACTGACAGAGCCATTTATCATTATGGATTATTCTGCACATCCCCAGCCACTTTGGTTTAATATCACAACCAAAAGGTCACCCACATTGTATATTTCATTTGGGTTCAGTGACTTTATTAGCGTGGCTTGATCAATAAAAAGCTCAGGAGGTGACAAGATGCAAGATGTGATAACATTTATAGGGAAAAAAAGAAGCAATTGAGGTGTTGGATAGCTAAACTGATCATTTAAGAATAATAATTCTGTCCCATGTTGCTGAAATAATATGTTTTCCATTACTAAGTAGGCATACAACCAAGTCTGGCTAAAAAAAACTTGGACAGGACAAGATTACTAGACATGCTGTATGTCTGTATGCAAAGGAACAACATATATATACCTGTGATAAGAAAGCAATAATTAACATAAATTCAGCAAGGGTCCTTCTGAACAGTTATTTTGTTGTTAATGTTGGTTTCATTGTGGTCTTGTTGGAGGACAACAGAAAAAAAAGCAATTCCTGGATTGTCTTTATAGTATATATCTTACAGGATATAATAAAACCATTACTGACATATAGTATGAGTTTACTGACATATTTTATATGTGTAGTACATGGAGTGAAGTCCACAATGAATTATATTTTTGGGTTAAAATATGAAAATTGTATTCTGCTAATACTATGTTTAAATGCAAGCAATTTTGTGATATTAAACATGATAACTGCTTTGCACAAAAGGTCAGATTTTTCTCTAATCTCTTCCTCTGAAGCATGTGTTCAGATGACAGTCTGATGAATTTGAATTTAAGTGGAGCATGCGGTTCTGCACTGTCCATGCCAGCTTGAATGCACACTGTCATTTATGCAAAAAGGGAAAAACTAAATACTTGGAAACTCTAAAATTTGTGAACGTTTTAAAGATTCCATTTTTGTCTCAAGCTGTTGTCAATAATATAATCTGTAGTGAAAATTTGTAAAGAGTAGTTCACAAGAAGCTGTTAGGGAGCTCGCTGAGCTAGTTTCAGGTTGGATGTGGAGGCTTTAATATTTGAGACAGTTCAAACATACGATAAACTCTAAAACACTAGACATTCGGCGTAAACTTGGCAAAGACTGGGCAAATGCAAAAACACGGCAACAGACAACACACTCTAGACCCTCCAGAACTAACACTGAAACAAAGGAGCTTAATAATGCTAAATACAGGAATTAAAACAAGGCTAAACTCAAGGCAGGTACAAACAATTGAAGCGATGAATGAACAGTCTGTGGCACATCATGTGACCTGCTGGGGCTGCTGGGTGTTGTAGTCCTGACAGAAGCATGTTTACTAGTGGTCCCAGAGTTTTGGACCTCACTGCACAAACACACACACAAACACACACACGAAGCCTGACATATTAAGCTTCAGGTACTATAGATTTTTTTAAACCATTGGCATTAACATTTACCATGAAGTCAAGCTTGGTAATACACAACTAGCTGAATTTACCTTTCGAATTAACTGGAAATTACAAAATCCAAGTCTAGATTAGGTCTTAGACCCACAGTTGAATCCCCTTGGTTTTATATCTTTAAAAAAAATTACATTTAGCAGGACCTGGAATATCACACAGTGGTATGGAAGTTATTTCAATTCACAAATGCTCTCCAAAGTTGCTCATGTGGTCCCTCTAGCTAAGCTGCCCTTTGTAAGGAAAACTATCCACATCCACATCCACAATCTGTAGTTTTTGTGTAACCTTTTTTCCCTTCAATGTCAGTGTACTCTTATTTTTAGCTTCTGATCTTTTCTCTACATTTAGAATTTTAACATTTATGGATTATTCACCCTTTCTGCAATGTTTATTCATTGAAGGTTTACATTCAAACCACTTTCACCAAGTCAAGGAATGATGCTCGCTGCCTTCAGGCACCTTGACAAGGACATGCTGCATGATTTTCATTTGTTAAATGTGTATGACACTAAAATATATAGTGGCATTTATCAAAAGGTTGAATGATTTGATCTCTGTTCTTCCTTTGTTCTTCCTCAAGGTTGGTGATATGATGTATTGGGGAGGAGCTAGTTCTACTTCAGCTAATATAGCTTGATTAATAGATTTGTGTCTAATGTGTGATGGCTGTTTCATGGATGGTTCATATATCAAGATCCAATGTGTTGTACTGTGTATCTTTTCAAGGTTGTACAGATTAATGTTTTTTTTGTTTTGTTTTGTTTTTACAGACAGTGGTGAGTAAGAGAAGGAATTATGGTTATAAACAAATAAAGTGTCAAGAAATTGAGAAATCTTTTATATAAAAGCTCACTTTCAGTGTCAGTGAACTGAATTTAAATGTGCATGAATATTTACACTGAAATGCGTTTCTGTAATATATGTTTACTATGTTCTCAAAAATGCAAATGCTGCCATGGTATATTGTAAATAACAAGCCATAGTTTACTCTGTGAAAACATATGGAGGAATAATCACTTGCTTGTGCAATTAACTATGACAAATACAGCATGTAGAAAAAAAATGTTCTTGATTTGTTTTCATTTGTTAGATACCACAGAGGATCCATGGCTGCTATGGATACCTATAGGTAATGAAAATGAGGAAAGAGGGACCTGTTCACGTTTTAGCTCTTGGAGAAGAACCTTGCCTTGGTTTAACTGACTATATTCACAGGCAATTAAACACACTTATAGAATTAAAATCGTTTTTCTCCAGGTAAACATGTTTCTGATTCCTGCTTCTCTGGTCTAAGCACAGAATCACAACAGGTTTTACCACTGTATCATTTACAATGCAGAGCAGACTATAGCTGTAATCCAGTTCAGAGGCTGCATCCTTTAAAGGATATGGTCTATATGTGCCTAGTTGTACCGCAATGACTCAACCAGTCTTCAGATGTAGCCCCTGAATGATGCAGCCCTTTTATTGGGACACATCTTTTATTTCTGCTTGCTAGGACAATGCACTATTAGGCTTTAAATGATCTCAGTATACCAAATGTATACCAATATAATGACTGGACTTAATAATAATAATAATAATAATAATAACATCATTGGCTCCCATGTGGGAGACCTGGGTTTGATTCCCAGTCTGGGCAGCCAGTCTGTGCTACACCAATAAGGGTCCTTGGGCAAGACTCCTAACACTACGTTTGCCTACCTGTAATACCAGTAACCTTGTAAGTCGCTCTGGATAAGAGTGTCTGCCAAATGCCGTCAATGTAAATGTAATAATGCAGTATATACTGAAACATTTGTACACTTTTTTGTTTAAAAGAATGCTTGAATAATTTCTAGAATGGGGCTAGAATAGGGGCAGTGTTGGGTCATATGGGGATGGGATGGGAATAATGTAGGGAAGTATATAGGTTTAGGTCGAACACAATGTTTATTTTCATATGCACAGTAAAAGCTATGTGCATGGTGTTGGTGCATGTGGAGATAGGATAGGATCCTTTTAAGGGATGCAGGGATTGTGTGGGAATGGTGATGGAACATGCAGGGATGAGGTGTGGATGTTGTTGGGATGCAGAGGATGGGGTGAGGATAGCGTCAGATGGTGTAGCGGATAGTGTTGGGACATGTGGGGGTATGGTGTTGATAGAGTTGAGTCATAATAAATAATAATAGTAATGCATTTTATTTATAGAGCACTTTTTAGGGGACTCAAAGATGCTTTACAATAACTGGAAAACTAAATAAAAAGACTTTAATAATACTGATCACTGATTTTGATCAACAATCTGAACTTGGACAAGTCGGTGCCGTCTTAAATGTGTTTGGGGAGAGAGTATCAGAGGTCTGGGGCAGCTATGGAGAAGACTCTGCCACCCCAGGCCTAGTATTAGACCTTAGAGGTGGAGACTAGATTAGAAGATTAGCATCAGAAGAACAGAGATTTAGTAAGAAGGAGCGTTGTTATGGATCAAATCAGGGAGGTAGGAAGGCGTCTGCTTATTAAGGACTTTGTGCGTCAGGAGGAAAACTTGAATTTGTTGTGGGACATGAAGACAGTGAAGATTCTGAAATGTAGGAATGGGGATGGTTTGGGGGAATGTGAAGGTGGGGGTGAGGTGTGGATTGGGATGTGTAGGGACAGAGTGGGGTCTGTGTTGGACCATGCACGGATACAGTGTTGGACGATTAAGGGATATGGTGGGGATAGTGATAGGGCAGTGATATGAGTGCTGGTTAGCCTTGTTGGTTGGTAATTGTATTTGTCTAATTTATACCACAGTCTTATCAGAAATCCATCTAGCTGAAAATAAAATAAAAATGGACAGATAAAAAAAATGGACAGATATGATGCAGAAAACCAGGATGCAAATGTAGTATTTAAATAATTTTTTTTGGATAACTGAAAAAATAAAATGGAATTCTGTTTACCAGGTACTTCTGTTGTTTATGTGTTAATTACACAGTTCCCTGCACAGCTCCTCTCTCCCCAATATGAACGTGAAACATCTCCTCAAAGACTGACACGGAAAAAAAATCTCAAAAGTTCAAGATTGTGAGAAGACAGGAAATTGAAAATGCTCTCTCTATCATCTAGAAGACAGGATTTGATATTGCATGCGATATACATTTTTTTTTTTTTTATCCTGAAGTAGTTACATGTCTGACATTGCAGTATGGACACAAGCAGCTTATTTACGGCCTGTTTAATAAGAATGGGGTTTAACTTGGCAAGAAAGACGTGGCATTATTCTCGGAATGAATGTGCGGTTATGGCCCGGGGTGGAATACAGCCAACCTCGCTTCTGTGCTATTGATATATGGATCTTTCCCAGAGTCCATGCTAACGTTCACATCTGCTGGCATTTTGGTTGTTCTTTTTTCTATCGATTACCTAATGCTTTTTGATGAGTGAGTCGATGTCAGTACAGACATGGCTCATAGTGTTTTGCCCTTGCCTTTGCCTGGATGAGGAACAGTCACGGCAGGCTTGGCAACTGCAAAGTACCAAACTGATAAAGACAAATGTGTTATGCCGATGCCAATACCAATACTCATCTTAAGCACAGAGGGCAACACTTCTGTTTATCTGTCTAATGGGATAATTATGACTGATGTGAGGGAAACAAGTCCTGCTGCCACATATGCTCTGTGCAAATACAGGAAAATGGTGACCTTGAAACCGCTTGTCAGCAGAGAGACTGAGAGTTAATCAGAGACAAGCAGAGTCAGACGTTCCCTTTTCTTTTGCAATATGTTCTCAAGATGTGGTATTTCCCTCTATGGTTAAGCCACATCAAACAGTATGAGTCAACCCATTCCTTCAGCTCTGGCTATTACAGTTACACTTTGGTATTACAAATGACCAAATCAGAGTGTGTCTGAGAACCCATTTTTGAGCCATGACCCTTTCCAGTGCATGGTTTAGCAGCAATGTCTAGACAGTGTTTTCCTGATTTCTGTTCTTTCCTTTTGTTTTCCAAGCACATAAATCTTGCTCAATAAGTATCAAGAGTGAATTACTGTCTTTTACAATCCTTGTGAAGAAAAGCTTTGTAGGAAAATCAAACACAACATTGATAGTAAGCTTGCCTTAGATTGATTTGCTAGATGTCAAGTAAATGGAAAAGTCTGAGCTGTCTGAACAGATCCATTGATTAATAATATAAACCAAATAAACTAAGATTGTTTTATTATGTATGACTACAATAAATATGTGCTAATGATAATTATAAGCAGTTTTTAGTCAGAAAAGCAAAATGCCCAGATCAGATTCAGCTTTTATACTTAGGTTTTGTGGATATCTGATTACTCATGGACATAATAAATCTTTTACAAAGTAGCTATTTAAAAACCGTACTTAAACACACACACACACACTTTTATTTGACTGTCTGAAACCTGTCTCCCACAAAGGCCCTAAAAGCCATTTAAAACTCCACATCCCAGAACACTATGTGGTCTACAAGCATTGCTGCCAACCCCAACATGCAGCTCACTATGTTCACAGTCCCCTGTTTTGAATCATATACACCTGCACACAATCCCAGCAGTCTCCCTCACATCACACCTATACAGACACTTTAGCTTCAGGAGCTGCATCCTTTGAAGGATTTGGTCTATGCAGTCTACAAAGAGGTATCCTTCATAGAATGTGTAGACTACAACAAAAGCTGAAACAAAATGAGATGGTCTGCTCTTCAGCACTGCTGTTCCTGCCATCATCTTTGCCTTACAAATCTCCATTGACGTTTCTTAAAATTAGAGTCAGATTTATTTTTATTTTTATTTGTTTTGTTGTTTTTTTTATTATTATTATTTATTACAGCAGGAACAGACCTTTATGTTCCCTCTGTGGTTTTTTTTTTTTTATATAAACTGCTTCTTGCTTTTTTAATACAACACAAAATGTTAGCGTCAGTTTTCTTTTTAACATCTGTATTATTACCTAGTCAGGTTTAAGACGTCACCAGTATGCAACGAATCTTGAGATATTTTGCTCCACCTGTTGGAACCTTTGTTGCCATGGAAAAGAAGGGCCTTTGAAATAGGACAGCCTAGTTGCACCACTATAACACAAACAATCTTCAAATGCAGCGGCTGAATGACGCAGCCTGTTAATTGGGACACAGCACACATCTGACTAATCAAAACCTTTGGTATATGCATTTGATTTGAGATTGTCTTTTTTTTTACATGCTTTTATTTATATTTTTTGCCTTTGTCTTGATTTTACTGTTTGTACATCACTTGACCTTTGCCTTTCCCAGCTTTTGACTTTGCTTTCAGCTTTTCATGATTTGTTTTTTTTTTTTGTTTTTTTGCCTTAACTGATCTGTTTATTAAACTTTACCAGCTATTGCATCCTATCCTGCCAGAGTATTCCCTGGCTCTTTATCTCTACCTGTTAACTCCAGGAAATCAAACTATAGTAATACATTTCTTCCCTTATGACTGTATTTGTACTTCCCTGATATAAGTTCAGCACAGCAGCAAGCATGAGAAAAGTTCTGCCTCTTGCATTATCTTCCGCCAGATTCACTCCACAGGCCAAGGTAAGGAAGAGGCAAGGAAGAGCTGGGTGATGTGTTCATAACTCACGCCACTGTGCAGTAAATCTCACTTGCAGCTAGGTGCCCGACTTATTGATCTGTGAGCTGGGAGGAATATAGCTTTCCTTTCTGGTTCCACCTTAGCTGATATACGGCCCTGCAAGATTGTAAATGAGTCACAGAGGTGTAACATGTGGGGTGGGGGGGGGGGGGTTGTGGGGTGAGATGCAGGGTTTTGGCAGAGTATGTCTTGTTAAGGTTTTTAATCCCCCAGGCCATAGCAATGGTAGAGGTAGATCTTGCTTCAATTGTATTGAGTATAACAACATTTCTTGAAATTTAAAGATGGATGACTAGTTTTGTGATCTTAGGGTTAGGTGTTGGCAGACATAACACTAGCAGAGTATGTTAAAAAATATGTTCAAGAGTGAAAATACAGTCAGTTAGTCATTCTCTTATGTTCTTTATCCATCAGGGTTGCGGTTTTGTCCGGAGCCCTCCCAGAATCAACGGGCACAAGGTAGGAACAAGGCAGGAATACCTCCCGGGCAGAGTGCCAAGCCACCGTAGGACACCTCAGCCTGAATATTTCACTCCCTAGCCATTCCCACTCCCCTAAATTTTAGTTGGGTTTTTCCCACTCATGTTATGCTCTGTTGATTATATCGATGATATGCACCCGTGTGTATTAACCTTGTTTATTAAGCCATGCCTTGATATATGTCCAGCCTCTGATAGCTTGTTTGTTAATCGCCTGACCCTGACCTTTATTATTTACCTTTTGGATAGCATTTTAGACTTTTAATCAACACATGCACTTGTGTCCACCCCGCTCTGGTGATTTTCTGTGTACAGTACAATCCTGCCAGCTTGTAACACAGCATTCAGACATTGTTGGTGTACACATCTACCAACTACGTTACCCGACATATTTAATTTCACACTTTTATATACTTGTGCATATGTAGTTTTTTGATGATGGTAGGACTTTTTGATGATCCTGAGATCATGTTTTAAGAGAAAGCCTTCAATAAGCGACAAAAGTATGTCAAGCAAGATAGAGCAATGAGGATGAAGAAGCCGTTATTTGTCATATATACTTTGTTCCATGTTCCAGCTAAATAGGAGGTTGAGGTCAGAACGCAGGAGCAGAAAATATAACCTCCCCAAAAAAGAATACAACGAGTCAGGCTATCTTCAAATAGTCACAATAATCAATTGTATACCAGAGTCAAAAACTAGAATTACTGAAAATACACAGAATGGCTTGGTAAAGGACACATTAATTTCAATTACTTCAGAACCTCACTGAAGCAAAGACAGGGTTTAAATACACACACACACACACACACATGAGCAGGAGAACTGGACCAATAGGACATAATTAGTAACACAAACATGCAAGGAAAACACACATGTCAGGAGATGAAGAACAGGTGGGGTGTGAAGTACTGGGAGCAGCCATCTTGGGGTTGTTCGTGGCATAACAGAAGTACTGACAAGCAAAAAGGGTTCAGAGTCTTGCTTAAGGGCCCAACAGTGGAAATGTGAACAGCCGAACTAGAGCCTTAATTTAAGTGCATACTACATTTGTTGTTATTTATTTATATATGTAGTGATGTTATTTAGCACTTCTATGCTAATTCTCTGTGAAAGCAGCATTGTGAACCATTTCTTACAGAATACTTTTGCAAGTTCGAGTCCATGTACTGTGGGGGATCTACAAAGTTTTAGACTGGTGTACGTGTTTTTCTGGCACTTTCTGGTAAATAATTGGACATATACAGGTGCGCTTAAAATCATGGAAATAGTATTTATCCTGCACTTATCAGTCTAGGAAAAGACAGTAGAGCAGAAAATTTGTTTAAAAAGTGTCCCAATGATTTGACAGTTTTGAATGTCACACCTTATTTGTGCTGCTCCACCCACATCAGAGCAGGAAATTAATTTAAAACAGCACAAATAGCAACAGTAATGGAGTGATAAATGTATGAAATGTTGTATGAAATGAGTGAGTTTTAGAGCAGGAAGGATATTTATAGGATGTAATTGCTTTTGTTATTTGAAAAATTATAATGCAATTTTATTATTATTATTATTATTATTATTATTATTATTATTATTATTATTATTATTAATCTGTGTTCATTTGGTAGTCAGCAAAGTAAAAGAATGATAAAAATGAATTCAAGCATATAGCCTGGAAGTATCAACTTATCAAAACTGAAAAAAAGGAAGAAATATAGATCCGAACAGAATTGACATATAAAGAGCAGGTCTCCATCCAACATGTGCAGGGCATGCTGGGTAACTAGGCCAAGGAAATGTAAACAGAGAACTAGGGAGACTTCAGGCAGACATATGTGTGTGTGTGTGTGTGTGTGTGTGTGTGTGTGTGCATGTGTGTGTGTGTGTGTATATGTGTGTGTAGGCGGTCAAACCCCATGGGACCAATAAACTAACCGACTGGCAGTTCTCTAGGGGGAACATCGTTTGTGCAGGAAGGAACATTACAACATTACGTCTCAAAAACAAGGAACATTTTCTCATCGCCACAACAAGGATACAATACTGTTCGTGTCCATCTTCCTCGCCTGCAAAAAAATCAAGATGGGATACATGCAATTAAAATTATTAATGACACTTATAACAGTGCCCTTTTTTGAAGGTTATAATCAAGTCAGATTATACACTTCACCGCCTGAGTTAAGTAGCCAACATTATATGTAATATAATTAATGTATAATTAGTATAATTAGATATTTAATTGAGCAGACGTTTGATGTGATGCAATTAGTCATAGTACATTCTCTAAGGGTCATTTTTCCTAAAAAAAAAGTTAGGATTTTTAAATTATGCTAAAATGTACATTATTTTTAAACCTAGTTCAGATCACATGCTAAATGTCTTGTGAGGAATATTCAAATGACAAGCCGATGACAAATGGTGTCCATCTACTCCGTAAATAAGTAAATAAAGTAAAGTAAGTGGCAAACACTGACAAATTGATTTAAACCATGACACCAGACAACCAATCTGAATGCAGCAGCAGGAGCCCAAAGAAATCAGTCATACACTCTTTCCATCCACACTCTGAATTGAAATGCACCACTCAAAATTGTGTAATTCAGGGACAAGCATCCCAAGAGACCTACAAAAAGCACAGCGCCTATGGCTGTAACACTATGGATTTTTTTTTTTTCCCCAGACATGCCAAAAAGTTCCAAGCCTGCAAGAGGCTGAAAACTATAACAGAAATGTGTCGCAATCTACAATGAGTTTGTGTGGATGTAAGTTGAAAGAAGTGTACAGACACGTTCCAGTGCCATCGGGGAAAAGGAGGGAAACAATATTAACGTTTGCATTGAATTAATGCAGCATCTTTAATTTTATTCCTGCCCAGCATTTTGGTACGCCTCAGGCTGTAAACAAAATAAACGTGGATTTGGGCTGCCTCGAACAGGAAGAGAAACAGAGGTAAGATATGAAAAGAAAAGACAAGAAAAAGAAAAGAAAGAAGTGAAAAAACAAATAATAAGAAGTTACTTTCGCATTAAGTTTCAGCTTTTGATTGCACCAAAAGGTTCCGGAGATTAAACAAACAAACGTCAGAACTACAACACCCAGCAGCCCCAGTGTGTCATATGACATGTTCTCTGATCACAAGCACCTACACCTTGTTTTCTGGTAATTTATAATGTGCTCACAGCTTGGTTATCACATGTTGCTTTCTTTCGTGCCCCGGTTATGTTTTCTTGTTTGCCTTTTTTATTCCTTGTTTATGCTATGCCATGCAAAGGTCTTTTGTGTTTTCTAGTTTTGGCTTTCACTTTTGGTTTGTTTTCACATTTTCATTAAAAAAAAAAAAAAAAACGCTCCACACTTGTGTCTAACCTCCATGATCATGACAGAATGTATGACCTACAAAATGGATGCAGTGGAGATGATGGAGTGGGTACGTCAAAGTGAACTTGAACAGCAGCACGAACAAATTCTCCAGCTTGACACCACTAAGGACACCACAGTCGCACAGCCAATGCCTGTTCCTGACCCTGCTGAGGACGCTGCCCCCGCACAGCTCATGACTGTTCCTGACCCTTAAGCTTTGTGGATTGTGTCTGCCTAAACTCTATAATCATGACAACAAACAACACATTGTAGGACAACACTGAATATAAATCCATTTCACCTGTGGTTGGTTAAAGCGCATTCAGTTTGTTTTCTTGTGAACTTAATATAACAATACTTATAACAACATTTTATTTTCATAAAGTCAAAAGGTAATACTTGGATATACGCCCTGTGGGTGTATAAGTGAAATTCTATAAATGTATAACTCTTTTTATTATTTTCTGTAAAGCTGCTTTGAGACAATGTTCATTGTTAAAGGCGCTATACAAATAAAATTGAATTGAATTGGAATTGAATTTTGGGTATCATCATTATGGCATACTCCTTTACTTTAATCAGGGAAGGACAGAAGGGGGAATAGCTGATGTAATGGTAGAGTTGCTTCCAGTAACTGTGTGGCTATTCAAGAATGCGACAGTAAAATTCCCAGTTATACCGACATAAAGACTATAAATATAATAAAGAGATGGTCAGTTTAATTGCTAGCTGGAGTAATTGACTGGGCCTTTTCCTTGGTTATCAAGCTTGCATGTTAATTTATTCTTGTTGGCTTGTACATATTTTGTAGTCTGTAGTACTTAGTATTGTTCATCAAAATTATTGTGAAAATTTACTGCTTGAACTTCCAGACGTTTAAGAATATTATAGTACTTTAGATGTGTTTAAAAAAATATTTTAAGTGCAAAGACCTAGACAGATGATCAACTCTCTGAGCTAACAGAATAATTGCTTAGTAAATGTATGGCATATAAATCCCTAATGCAGAACGTACATATATTAGTGAAAGCTTAATGTAAAGATTTAATTAAATGCTAAACCTCCTGCACTAGCATAAAAATATATTAGCATAAAGAACATTAGCATAAAGAACATTACATTAAATTGACCTAACAAATTGGAGTTAGATAATTTATTAAATATTGGACTCAGAATTTAAGTCATAAATTTGATAAATGCATCTGACAATTTCATCTTTGGTTTAAGTATATATATATTAGGGCTGTCGTAGTTAACGCGATAATAATGCATTAACGCGATCTCAAATTATCGCGATTAAAAAAAATGGATAAATGCAACTAACCATTTCATATATATATATTAGGGCTGTCGTAGTTAATACGATAATAACGCATTAATGCGATCTCAAATTATCGCAATTAAAAAAATTGTGCCATTAACGCAAATTCTAATTTGGCCCTGCGATTCACCCATAGTTCATGTTGAGGCTTGTCGCGCGCTGCTTCAGTAAGA
>JAOVVF010000028.1:9157243-9169856 GCA_028565595.1 Duopalatinus emarginatus | reverse complement strand
TCATTCCATATATTCAGAGCTTTATTTCATATATTCAGACTTTCATTCCATACTCTCAAGTTTCAATCCATATCTTCAGAATTTCAGTTGTTATACTGTAAATATAACGTTAGTTCTTAGTTGTATGTTTTAGTTTATGGAACATTTTCCTGTTGTTTATAATATATAAGCCTTTGGAGAACATTTACAGAATGTTCCAATTTGGCTGTGTTACCATTCCCCTGATCATCACAATACAAGAAACCATTGAAAACCTTGTGACACCATTTCACTTACGAATACTACATTTACAGAAGGTTCTTGTAAAATTAACCATAAGAGAAAAATGCACTAATGTTAGTTAAACATTCTGTGTTTGCTGGGTAACATTTTTGACTTGTTGATCATCAGTACTCTTGAATTACTGTTGAATTACTGTTTACAATCCCCAAAGCACAAATTATGTCCATATGCATGTTTAAAATTGGCCCGACTCCTTTATCTGCCACAAAATATTGACCTTTTCTTATAAGAAGAGCCTTAATCTCTGCCAAGGTTATACATCTCTGAGTAAACCAATGCTGGCATGTGTCTCATAAGCATCTACGTGATTTGTTATACACTAATTGGTCAGTGGAAAGATTAGGAAATATGCAGCAGAAGCTGTTTGAACGAGAATGCAGCCAAAAACAGGCGTGTCAGTGCATAGGTCTGGAGGTTAGTGTTTATGGCGTGTCAGAGTTTGATGTAGTTGTCCAATAAAAAAATGCACTTCTGGCCACTCTAGCTCCTACTGAATGGACAGTGAATGTTTCCACAGATTTCCCCTTGCCTTGTGTGTGCTTGTGTGCTGGCTGATTTTTCTGATTAAAGAGAGTGCACTGCTGAACACTATGCAGGAGGTGTCTAGTGAAAGTAAACCACTCAGGGACCAATGTACTTGCACACAGGGGAATTTGACCTCTGCATTTAACCCACTCATGCAGTGAAACACACACACTAGTAAAAACACACACTAGGGGGCAGTGAGTACACTTGCCCTATCCACAGCACCCAGGGAGCAGTTGGAGGTTAGGTGCCTTGCTCAAGGGCACTTCGGTCTGACATGTCTGTTCAGTGGCAAGAATCAAACAGGCTGGTTGCCCTTAACAACAAGTGCACAGCTGTCTCCTGTTTCTATATGTACGTACCAGTGATTCCTGGGTTTTGTGAATCTGTGCTATTAACACTATTATTCTTGACTATATAAGCCTAATGTAAAAGGCTTGACTGTCAGGGCGATATGTGCCTCTGGATTCCAAAGATTAAAAGACATTCGTGTAGGGGTTCATTTTTAACATCTGCTTCAGATTATTAAATCTTAAAGTGGATTATTTTAGACTTCTATGTAACTAGGAGCAATTAAAATATAGCTATAATACAACTAAAATATCTAAAATTAAAAAAACAGTATATAAATAAGTATATAAATTTTACTACATACGTAATATATATATATATTTATTATTATTATTATTTTTTACAATTTTGTCATATTCAGTATCTTAACTGATTTAAAATAAACAAGGTATTTAAAGATATTTAAAAGGATATTCCATAGGTATACATTTGTCTTTGTCACACATGAAGAAAAGTTAATTTTGTAATTCAAGGCTGCAGTGCGGTTTGTAAGTTCCCAAGTAGTATCTAGCTTATTTGCTTATTGTAAGAAACTGCACTTACATGCATATATTTAATACAGAATTATAATTTATCATTTATTAGAATATATTTAGTAATGAATTAAAATCAACACAATCATCACTATAATGCGATATTAAAAGAAAATTGGCTTTCATTCAAGTGTGTGAAATCCATCTCTGTGCAATATTTGCACTCGGAATTAAAGCCCAGTCTTTTCAATTCAATTCACATACTACACATTTAACATTTTACATATCTCTAACGGCCAAGCCTTCACCCTCAGTGCAATTTGATTGACTCCTTTTAACACACTTATGTAGAATTAATGCTCAATTTGGAATTTGCATGAGGATAATGGCTTAATGACGCCTTGCTCCTGTCACATTCAGTAATGCATTCTTGAGTCTTCAATTGTCAGGTTAATGATGTTTAATGAAAATGGTAGGCCTCTTGTGCTTGTTTTAATTAAATTCTAATCGCTTTTAATTGTGATTTTTGATTGGATTGTGCTTGTTTTATTCTATTTACGTTGTTTTATGTTAGTGCTTATGCATTGAGTTCATTCATCAACATCACCATAAAGGATCTATTGACATGCAAATTGCATCTATGGCTAATTGTGTGATGCTACTGCAAATCAGCTGATAGGTCTATAAAATGATTCACCACACAGAACCTGTTTTTGTACTCAGTTTTTTTTTTTTTAGTACATAAAGTTTGTCAAACTTTTTGCATTCAGGGACCCCTGTAGCCTCACTGTTGAGAAACCTGGGGATATCCTCATCTGACATACAGAGATATTTGTGTTTCAGGTCTATACATTTACTGTACTGTAAGGCTGTAAATATTCAAAAGAATTTTAAAAATGCTCACTGAAGTGCCAGAAAAACTGGTACAGATTAGTGGTGGCTCCATAATGGTATGGGGTTTGTTTATCTGGCATTTCATGGGACCCCTGGAACAACTGTGTTCACTCGTGTGTGTGTGTGTGTGTTTTACTCCACGGATGGGTTATATGCTGAGGTCACAGTCCTCTGTGTGCAAACACAGTAGGCAACAGTTCACTTCACTTTCACTATTTTCGCCTCATTTCAGTGTGTTGGAAATAAATGAATGTTACCTTTATTTGTCCCGTGAGCTTGCAAATTTTTTGACTGCTCTAGCAGGGTCTCAGGCCTAATGCAGACTTCTGAACCATGGCATTAAGGTATGGCTTGTAAACATATCTGAAAACATCCAGCTCCAGTCGGGTTCACTGGAAAGAAATAACTAAAAGCTTTTTTAGAAGCTAAACTCCTGATATTCGCCTCGGTTCATTTTTGTTGCTTGACAAATATTTCCACCACCTACTGTATGTGCACAAATAAATAAAATAAATAAATACATAAAAATTAACTCTGTAAAAAAGGATAAATAGGATTGCACTGTATAGGATGTGCAAATTCTATAAGACATAATGTGTGTCTTTTTGAAATGTTATGATTTATAATATTCAGGATTGCCTCTGAAACTGAAGTCAAGGACTTCTATATAACCATCCATTGCTTTTCTATTCAAGAATCACAAGGCTGTGCACAACCCATACTGATGTATGCATTTGGATGTGTTAGGCCATGAACTGCACTAGTCCATGTTCTATATTTTACAGATATTTAAACCAGTAAATGGAGTGCATACATAAAAAATCAAGATATTGATGATATGAATAAAGCAACCATGGGATGAAGTAAGCAGTGGCTTCTGAACTTACAACTAAATAAATCCAATTCAGCTATTCATGATCATAATCAGCTATTTTAGATTACTCTATGACAGCTGGATGTAAATGTAGAAATTATTTTTTTTTCTTTAGAATACATAACTTGAAGATGCATTTTTATAGCAAATTTAACAGATTTAACTCTCCAGTAAGATGAACACAGAAACAGTCTGGGTTTAGTTATAAAGGGCCGAACAGTGCTGAAATCTGAAAGAATGATGATCAGGTTTGCCTAAATTCATTCAGTGTGGATTGTCATTATTAAGGATACATGTATTACATGATGTGGGGCATTTCACTTTGTAGCTGTTGCCTCGAACACATTTTATCATTATCCAGTTAAATGCTGTGCATTGTGCAGCTTACTTAACGTCTTTAAACAATAAACCTGTCGACATTTTCCTGGTGGTCGTCTCACTGGATCAGCATTTTCTCAGGTCTCCCGGTGAGACCGCTACATGGTTGTTGCTCCTTGTGCCATTCATTGCCACTCAGCCTAAACGAAGACGAATAGGCTTTTCATCAGGTTAATTTATCCCATTTTTTTTTGCAAATCCTAGCACAGACAGGTACAACAACGCTCCACAAGCACAGATCATAGCTGAGATAATGGTTTCTTCAGCCTGACTGGAGGGTGAGAAATCTTTGTTATGCTCTTTTCTCCTGTGTTCTTTCTATTTTCTCATATAGTCTCTTCACACAGTGCCTTTATTATTCTTGTGCTGATGTAGCTGCCCTTCAGTCTGATTCTGTTCATTTTATGCTTCATCATCTCCGCCTCCCTATCTCCGTCCGTCTGTCAGTCTGTCAGTCTGTCCCTTGCTGGAGATTATAAATTTTTGACCACTATTCAGTCTTGGTTCTTAGTGACATCACCTTTGCAATGATAAAGCGATAGGGCAAGAGATCTGATACTGGCTGCCGTGAAATGTCCTCACTATTACATTGAGATATTAAAACAGCAGTTTATGAATGTCAGTGCCAGCATGTGTTTTATGACCAGAGTGATCCACTTCTGTTCTTCTCTAGCTCCTACTGAGATGACTTCAATTTACAAATGTATCCCCTGCCTTCATCCCCTGCCTTTAGGCTTTGTTTTTGCTTTGTGGTTGCTGCATTATATTGCATTGTCCTCATTCTCTACACTGTCCACATTGAACAGAAACTAGACTGGCTATTCTTGTTAAGACAGCGTGTAAGATCATGGGAGTTTATTTTACTTGATTTATGAGCAGTCTGTAATAAGACAAACAGAATTATTTTTGAACCAGCTTATGTTCTGTACTCAGAGTACCAGGATCTTCCCATGGGCAGGAGATTTATAGCACTGACATGAAACTTAAACTGGTTCATACGAAGCTTCCTAATAGGAAAAGTGATGCAGTGATTTAGTCATTGATTATTATTTCTTTTATATTTTGATTATTATTCTTTTTTTCCCTACTTTTTTGCATAAATTTAATGGTTACAATAAGGAAAGTCTTATTGTACACACAATGTGTGTCTCCTTTCTGACAACTGACACCTGTTCATGTCTTGCATTCATTCCGATAAGTTTAGCCTCCTCCAACAGGACAATACGCCACTTATGGCATTCATGGCACTTATTATGGCATTTGGCAGACGCTCTTATTTAGAGCGACCTACAAGGTTACTGGTATTATAGTTAGGCCAATGTAGTGTTAGGAGTCTTGCCCAAGGACCCTTATTGGTGTAGCACAGACTGGCTGCCCAGACTGGGAATCGAACCCAGGTCTCTCAAATGTAAGCCAATGATGTTGGCTTCCACTGGTGTTCTGTGATTTTTGTATTGCTTGACTGTACATTTTCAGCATGACATTACTATAATTAAAATATATTTTATTCGGTACCGTACACAAGCCAAGACTAGGAGAGTGGCCTCATATATTAGATAATAGACCTGTATCTAGGTACTAGATAGTATTAAAGTACATAATAAAAGACAACAGTGAACAACTTACAGTTATAACAAGAGGAAGAAATCACTTAAATTAACATATAATAAATAAAAATAAAAAATACATTTAAAAAAGGCTTTTTTGCAGATGTACATGTCATTGCCAAGTGTCCACAAACCTTTGGCCTTATGGTGTATATGCTACATATGAAAAATATTGGAATATATGTATGAATATGTATACAAATATAAGTAATTAAGGTTGATACTGTGTTTTATGATGCATAAGGCTGTTGGTTCTATTTGAAAGTAATAGTTTTCTGAGGTTAAGATGCCAGCGTACAGAATTCAGATGACAAAATATAAAAGATATTTTATAAGATATAAAACTATCACATGTAGCATTGACTGGGAGGTCATGTCCAAGCCAGCAGTGAAAAACATTTCGTGATTTTTTTTACTCAGAACATTGATTTTTTTTATGCCTATTATATGTGAACATTTTCAGTCACCCAAATTTCTTGCATAATTAGGAAATATGGAGAAAATCGTATTTTGTATCATTGTTTTTTCCCCTAATTTCCTTTTATTAATGACTATTTTTTTCTATAACTCCACTTAAAATGTTTCACAAGTACTGGCCCTGTTGTCTTACGTTAATTTAATTAATTACAGATGGTGTTTACCTCTTTCACTTGAGCAATCTGGGTAGTGGCAAATATCAAATAACAAACAACCCAAACTCAATAAACAACCACCACTACTGCATTTAAATGAGATGGGTCATTAATGAGCTCAGGGACTCATTCAACTTTGTGTATATGTGTTTTGCAGATGTCAATGAATGTGAAAGGGATCCATGTAAAAACGGAGGGATCTGTACGGACTTGGTGGCCAACTATTCCTGTGAATGTCCAGGCGAATACATGGGAAGAAACTGTCAGTATAGTAAGTATTTTTCCAGTGAATTCTGATTTGCTGAAAACACTATTTCCCCCCTCATTTCTAATAAAAGTTTTAAACCACCATATTAAACAAACAGTTTATTTAGTCCAATTTCCCCAATGAAATACATACAATTATGTGCATGTTTATATAAACAGACACTGAGGTCTGTAAAGATGACCCATTCCCCAATGGCAAGCTGCAGTCATCATGTTGACAGTTCTATCAAGACAAACAGGTCATAAGCTGCTATAATAGAATCAGCTGATGAATAAAGCTAAAATAACTATTAGACTGTGACCTTCTGTCTAGGTGTTATGTCTATAACCCTACATATAACGTCATTTTAAAATAGTCCTTGTGTGTGTGAATTAGTCATAGGCTTACCCTAAATTCTGAACAAAGTTGGCCACAAAGCTGGTTACTGATTGGAGTTATAGTGAAATATTAAATCATTGCCTTTAGGCATGAAGTCATGTGATCTTAAATCACTTCTAGTTATAAAATGGATAAAGGTGTTAAGGGCAGAACACTATCATTTAATCAGGATGTGATAAATAGTGATGGGCCGAGCCCCATTTTTCTTTTTCAGTTTTGATCAGATTCACACATAAATGCCGATATTGATGGAGATTGCAACAAAGGAGCTCTTTTTACTTTAATGTTATAGTAATTACTGTTGTGTTAAATTATACATCATAGACCACAAAACAGCACAAAATAAACAAATGGATTGAACTTGAATGCATTTAACAGCTGCAGAGAAATAAACACATTACAACTAGCTGTCTTACTTTTTGGTGTTTCCAGACTAAAATATCTCTAAATAAACAATAGTTTAGTCAAACCAACAGCTCATGTTACTTGTTGTTACATGGCGGTAGATTCATGATTCAGCACAAGCTATGGACTGGAATGGGGGTCGATACGTGAATCCCTGTGACAATAGAGGAAAAAGTGAATACCTTAAAATGATAATATTCTGTAGGTACACTTTTGAGATATGGTGACTTAGACAGGAATGGTAGAACCCCAAACTCAGATGTGTGTTCCTCTAAGCATCCTCAAAGCACTTATTTGGTGCATTGTCCTGTTGGAAGAGGCCAAGCCTATCAGAATGAATGCAGGACAGGAATGGGAGTGACGTCAGAAATAAGACACACAAAGTGTTCACCTGTCAGACTGACGGCTGCAACTGATGACATGCACAGGTGGTGTTGATATGTATTTTGCATATGCTCATCTGCATTAGTCTTTCTGGCCTGTCAGTGTATCTCATGTGGACTATCTTAAATAGTCAAATTCAACATGGGAACAACATTGGTTTGACTGTCCTCAGAGCAGCTTAGGAAAACACTTGAGGAAACTTGAGGAAAAAAATATGACTCTAATATGACTTTATCTAAATTCGTATTAATTCTTAATCGAAATTCTATTCTATTCTATTCTATTCTATTCTATTCTATTCTAATCATGATTATATGAAATTTAATGATAAACAAATCTCTGTAAAAGTAAAGGTAAAATGGCCTTTCCTGTTTTCTTTTAAGCTACCAAGGTACAAAAAAACTTTTTTTTACCCTTTATTTTGTGGCTGTGAAACTGTGTACCAAATAATTTGTGTTGGTTATTGCAATCCAGGGTTTTCAGGCTATTGGATTTCACAGATCTGTCCCTGGAAGACTGCTCATTACATGATGAGTGTACTCTCTATACGTTTTAACGCTATGGGTTGTGCAGATTAGATCTACTGGTATTCAAAATGTCTCTTTATTTTTAAGATGCATCATATTATAGATGTATTAACAGACCCCTTGTAGATATAGATAATAATGCCTGGGGGTATAAATGAATTAGGTTACTAACAGGAAGTTGGTTCTATATGTAACAAAAGCCTCATACTTGCAAAGTGACATTTCTCAGCACAGCTTGATGAATATGATTTCATATGTTCCGAAGTTCGCTAAAGACACCCGATACTTTAATGCACAGTACTAGATGTGTATGATCATAGAAACACTATACATGTTTGAAACAAATTAAGCAGGAAAAAATGCAGTAAAGTATGAAACTGATCGAAATCTTACAATGGAGCTTAGTAATGTTTTTCTGCACTGGTAAAATTGATTATGGGTGAATTCCATCAGATTCTTACCGTCATATTTCACCTCTTTTATCAAGTGCAATTTCTGCCATCTGCTTCTCAGCATGTAGCTGTTTGGCCCGTCAAATCTTTTCCCTGGTGCACGTTGAAGTATGTATCTGTTTGTTCCATAACATAGGCAATGCATCTTGCGCTTGAGAATGAACAATGCAAATGCAGACGTGAAAAATTAATCCACTAAATGTATTTAGGCCTAGAGACCTATCAGAGTTAATCTATGACTACAGCTGATAGCATAATAAGATCTAAAATCTATGTGCAGACAGAGGTCATGCACATGTCAAGTCAATAATTCACAGGTCAAAACACATCTCTATGTGCTGCTCAACAGGTCATTATTTTGGTTGTAGAAGTACAAAAAAAACCAGCCTTTTTACCTATCAATGCAAATGTCACCACAATTTGCTTTAACATTTAATTCCAGCCTGCCTACTATTGCTAGCGCGAGCAGATTGTCAGAAAGTTTGCATATTTGTGTTTTCTTCTTTTGATATTGAATTGATATATTTAGCTCCGACATAATGATTCTGCAATGCATACGCAGTCGTGACTGCACAGCAATCCATCAACTCCTTTTGACTCCAAGATTTCACTTCAAATATTTCCTTCTTCTAATTATAAGAAGGCGGAATTACTTATTGGCAAACAATGTGCATGTGAAAAAAAGAGCCAACAGAAGCACTACACAGGACTATATTTAGCCAGACAAAGACTAGTACAAGCATAAATGTCAAGAAGTGTTAGACCAATCCAAGTCAATATGGAAAAAATCTTGATTTGAGTCCTACAGCATTCACAAATTGTTTATGTACATAAAAAATACAATAAAGAGCGGTAAACAGTATAAAAATTTAAACATTAAAAAATGCATTAACCTTTTCTATATAAGTGAGTACATTGCCATGCAGTTTATAGAAAAGACTTTAGCTCTCACTCCTAAATCTGAAATCCCAAACCAGCTTCAAAAAATATCAGAAACATGGTCTATTATTTAATGGGGTACGTTATTTACTAAAAAACACAAAACAATCTTTAACACTAGAAAGAAAGAGATGGTCATTTTGACCTTTTTAAAATGTTGAGATATAATAACTTTCACTTAATAAACCACCCATGTCCAAAGAGCTCTGAGTTTTATTATACTGGAGCATATTTTAATTCTGAAATTAACGTTACAAATCACAGATGTGTTCTGAGCACGTATACCTCGAAAGATGGTTGGATGGTTGGTTGGTGTGGTACAGTGGTAACATCATGGGCTCCCATGTGAGAGACCTGGGTTTGATTCTCAGTTTGGGCAGCCAGTCTGTGCTACACCAATAAGGGTCCTTGGGCAAGACTCCTAACACTACGTTGGCCTACCTGTAATACCAGTAACCTTGTAAGTGTGTCTACCAAATGCCGTTAATGATATAAAAGACCAGGTCATTTTGACCATTAACATATGAACAGTCTCTCGTCTCCGCAAGCCAGCTGTTTTTACCGCTCTTTCAGTACGCCACCTTGACAACGCGGCTACAGTTTACCTCTGAACGAAAGCATCCTGTAAAAACTTCACACTGCTGAATTAGCTACAAAAGAGAACCTTACAATAAGACCATTACAGCATAAATATTAGCATGAAAAAGCAACAAACAAAATATAAATAGTTATTATGCATTAATTACTTTTCATATTCACTTTTTTTCCTGATTATCCAGTCAAGACCTTGGAATTATTTAGTTCTATTTGATGCTTTGAATGAATTACTTACATGCCACTTAATTAACATGAAATGATCCGAGGAAGTACTAAACCGAGTCAATTAAGCCATTCATGAGGTAGTACCTGTATACTATGTAAAGCATTAATAAGTGTTGGCTGTAGTGTATAATAAGCTGTAGTGTTACCCAGGTAAGATCTTTATAATTCAGGTTTTGTTGCTGCAGAAAGTGTGACTGTAACAGAAGTAGAATAGCCTGTAGTGTGGTATGGGTCCATCTCCTACCATCCGTTTGCACTAATATCTTTCTAAACTCCAGTATCAACCACAAAACATTTCGCGGAAGGTATTTGGGGAGTATCCTCTCAGTGAACACACTAGGGAGTGGAAAAGTGCTCTTGAGCATAAACCCAGGTGTGGGGGTTTTTTTGTGTATATGCAAGAAATAGCACTCTATAGCACTATAGCACTGGGTGTGAGAGAGAACAAAATATTGAGATGTTCCTGTGAAAAACTCTGTTGGTGTTCTTTCTTACCACACACAGCTGGGCAGAAAGCAATCTCCAGTTTTCTTACTTCACACTATTCTATTCATTATCCCAGTCTTAGATGCAGTCCAGGCACTATTTTTAAAGGGCCATTTTGTAGAATTTTCCTATTCTTACAAACGTAATACAGTAATGTGAAATACGTAAAGCTTAAAAATTATAATTTAACCTTGTTTCCTCTAAGAAGCACTGTAGAGTAGAAAGCTGTATAAAAATCCGATACCGTTAAAACTACTAACAGGAGAAGTGAATAACATCAATTATGTTGTTACACTGGCATATATAAAGGGCTGGGGTATATTAGACAGCAGGTGAACAGTCAGGTCGTGTTGGTTATGTTGAATGCAGAAAAAATGGGTAAATGTGAGCGATTTCAACAAGTACCAAATTGTGATGGTTAGATGACTGGGTCAGTGCATCTCCAAACCATCAGGTCTTAAGGAGTGTTCTTAGTATTAATAGTGGTAGTAATAGTAATAATATAGTAACTGGCTTACATGAGTTACATGAGTATCATCAACTAGTCACTATTTTCCTCCTGACTTAGAGAACAAATCAATGCCTTTAGTCTCAGTGAACCTCTATGAGCTTTGACTTATATTTACATTTATATTTACATTACCTATTAAGTTTATGCTCTCTCACTTTGTCTCTCCCCTGATTGGCCATCATATGTCATGTGTCACCATGTAGTCTAACCTTTTTGTACCAAATTTCCAGGTATTATACTATCCGACGTATCCCAGCTGTTATGTATAATATAATGTACTAGTACAAATTCCATGCCAGTTTCTACCTAACACTTTGCTGACACAGTGCTGAGTCATCATGGCACCTCATAGGAGCTCAGGAACATCAGATTATAGAGGATTTTTCTCTTGACTCAGGTATCATAATATACTCATTAAAAAAAAAAAAAACTAACTTAATGACTATGTTTTGTATTAAAATTCTCCTACAACATTTTTATAAATGCTGCTGAATATACTACATAAATGTTTTATTATAAGCAAAAATGTTATTTATTACTTCCATTTATGTTGTGTGTGAATTCAAAATCTACAGGTGGATGGAAGCTCGACTTCCACCATTAGCTCGGTCTTATCCCCAGGCCCAGCAGTCTGAGCTTGATGACTGCTTCTATTTGCAGAGTACTATAGCTTGGCCTGCTGGGAAACAGGGTTTGGCTGTCATGGTAGCATCATGCTGTAGGGATGACTGCTGATTTGTGTGGTGAGGTCACTGTGAGAGAGTCTCACACAGCTCCTTACTAAAGATCATCATCTGCAGAGGGGAAACATCAACACTGAGCCTCGGCTGGGAAAATGAATTCAAGCTGATAAAGACATCTACCAGAAAACCATGTGACTCATGACATGCTAAAGCTATTTGGGATTGATGTTGCAGTGGTGTTGGGAGCACCATATTTGGCTGAAATTTTCAAATATGTAAATATTGTAAATGTAAATATTGAAATATACTGGAACTAAAATATTCTATCAAGTAACTACTCTAAAACTGAACTGTAGAATTTAAAGATGATATATATATCATATGAAATGAACATCCAAATCTCAAATTGTATAGCAGACCTTCCAAATAAGAGACAACAGAAAAAAAGATCTATATTTTCATTATTTATTTAACAAAAGTATTTTATCTCTCAAAAAAAAAAAAATCTGCCAAGTGCAAAAGTATGTGAACTCTTTTAGTTAGTAGCTTGTGGCATCTCCTTTTGAATCGTCCTCTGTAACCACAAACGAGTGTCTCACATCTACTTTTTGGATTTTTGTCCATTCCTTCTTGCAGAACTCCGCCAGTTGAGAGAGGTTGGAGAAACATCTGGCATGTACCGCCCGCTTCAGATCTTGCCACAGCATTTCTATGGGATTGAGGTCCGGACTTTGACTGGGCC
>JAOVVF010000028.1:9109296-9123399 GCA_028565595.1 Duopalatinus emarginatus | reverse complement strand
GTGAGTGAATAAACTCCCTTACCATTTTCTCTTGTCCCAGCAGTTTTTAACAAGTACTTTTAGCACAACATGTGTTCACAATTTTAATTGTAACATTTCATATTAAAGCCTTATTCATTTACATAGATTAGAAAAATCTGATTAATCACGATTAACTATATGACATTATGAGATTAATTGCGATTAAAAATTGTAATCGTTTGACAGCCTTTATATATATATATATATGTGTGTGTGTGTGTGTGTGTGTGTGTGTGTGTGTGTGTGTGTGTGTGTCTTACTAGCACTTTAGAGCCAGTGGCAAATTTTGAAATTGATGTCAGAGATAAGGCTGTTCTGTAGTATGAGCTCTGACCACCTGATCACAGCTGGCGAGGCATGCTGGCTGGCTGTCCTGCTGGCTGGCTGTCCTCAGACCACACATTTCCAAAAATACACACACTTGCTTGAAGTCTACTTCATTCTTGCCCCCCAAAAACTTTTCATTTCATTTTGTGAGACAACACCAGTAGTGTTTCTGCAAGTTTTCTTTTATGCAATCAAACAAAGATTGGTGCATAATGCTTTCTGGGATATCTGACTGTCCCAAGTCCACACCAGTCACTTTCTAATGCATCCCTGATAACACAAATGGAGGAAGAACACATCCAGGCATTTGGACAGGACTTAGCGAGATGACATTTCCCAAGAACACAATTACAGACAAAAACGCAGACAGCCTTTGTCTTGCTTCATGTATTATTATAACGAAAATGTTTTATTGCTTGTATTTAGTCTCATGCCGTTCTTCTTTACATTTTGGTTGGGGTTTTTTTATGTTTTGGTTACCTTCAATATATCTCTGCATCATTTGTGCTCACTTAAATATCAAATCTTGTATTTTTTATGGTTGGATTATGTTCTTTAAAACGTACTGAGGGAACTTATAGGATATATTTTACAGCGAAAGGGGCTACTGCCTCCAAAAAAAGCTTGTGTACTGCTCCTATAGGTGACTGCATTGTGATGATTTTAGTAACAAATGAGCCTCACTGTGCTTTTCTGTTTCTGTGCTATTTCGAAATCTTATCATTTTTTACCAGCCTTTATCTCCTGGTTGTGAAATACCAGCCATGTTTTCATTCTGCACAAGGTTATTTTTATTTTAGCTGTATGATCGTGGCTAGCAAGTTCTTCCTTTACACATGACAGCTACCGACTGGGGAGAGGGAGGTCTAACGCATGCTTTCTTCTGAGTCATGTGCGGCTCTTCCATGACATCTTTTTGAGCAGCTGCTCGTGTAACATCACAAGGCAGCTGACATTTGGAAGAGATACAAAGTGCCCCTTTTTCTTATACATGAGCTCACGGGCACCCACGATTGATTAGTGCCATTCAGGTTGACAGAAGAGACAGTGATATCATCAAATCCACCCACCAGTCCACCATAATGTACTGTGAGTAGAGTAAACGTACCAGTCTGAACTATAGTTTGTGTAAAATTACTGGACGATTTTATTTTTCCATAATGACTGACACTAAAATAAATTTTAAGTGCTAGAAAATACATAGCAAATATGCAAAATGCAAAATACATAGACTGGTGGTGGTTCCATAACGGTATGGTGTTTGTTTAGCTTGCATTCCATAGGACCCCTGGTACATCTACAAATGTCTTTGACCCCTGTGTATGCCTTCTTCTAAGAAGTTACACCCGTTCATGTTCTGCACTCATTCAGGAGGGTTTGGCCTTATCCAGCAGGACAATGCACCACCACACATGTTTAGAGATGGTGGTTACATTTACGGCATTTGGCAGATGCTCTTATCCAGAGCGACTTACAAGGTTATTGGTATTACAGGTAGGCCAACATAGTGTTAGGAGTCTTGCCCAAGGACCCTTATTGGTGTAACACAGACTGGCTGCCCAGACCCGGAATCAAACCCAGGTCTCTCACATGGAAGCTAATGATGGTACCACTGTACCACACCAACCACTGCACTACACTGCACCACTGGTTATGGTTATAGGAACACTTATTGGAGTTGGGGGTCTTGCCATTCCCACCTAAGTCACCTGGGATGCAATGCAAGGCACTGTAGAGCACAGAAATCCTCGGAATACAACAGAATTGTGGACAGGAAATGTAATGTGTATAGCCTACAGAATAATTCCACAAGCTCCATGCACCATGGGGAACCTACCAATAATTAGGCTTGTATAACAGTTTTTCTGACACATCAGTGAATTCTTTCAAATTAGACACAGAATTCTTGAATCCGTATGTGCTTAGAAAGGCAAAGCTTGATGACTTTACTTGAGAATGGTATTATCCTTCTTGGTCTTGGCTTTAAAAAGCTGTTGTAGTTATGACCATGGATATTCTGTTGTTGTAACTTTAATGCTGCTTGAGCCATCATCCAGACATCTTCCCCCTTTGACCCCCATGGTTATTAGCAGTCTGCGCCAGTTCTGCTATTGCTGCTTACGGTTTCTATGTGATTTTTATATTATTTCTGTGGCTCTAATTAACAGTCAAGTCACTGTCAGTGGAGTCAGAAGGAAGTAGTGTGACAGGATCTAAATACTCATACTCAAGGTCAAAATGAATGCCATTTATTGCCAAACTATTCAGTTACAGTATTTGTAATTCATTACATTTCATTATCCTGTTCTGACAGAACGATCATCCTTAATGATAGAAGTCAGCATCTTCTTCTATGTTTACCTGTTAATAAGCAGAGAATAAAAGATATGTACCTAAACCTTATGCTCCACAGAGTTTCCATACCTGCATGAAATGATGGGACTATGTAGCCAGTGACTGAATACTAATTAATGCTCAGTCTTGCAGTACACCAGGCAGTTTAGTGAAGGGTATACAGTGTATTATTAAGATGTAGAAGAAGTAAATTGGACGAGATAGGTGAAAATAAATTGGGTCATGAGTCCACTTTTTAATTTTTTTATATTTTTGGTTTCCCTTATTTTTTTTACTTTACAGCTCCATTTTAAATGTTTAAAAATTGCAATATGAATAAATGTAGTTTGTTTGTTTATTTATTTATTTATTTATTTATTTATTCATTTGCTAGCTTGCAAATATATTTATTTAGTTATTTATTTACCTTTTCTAATAATTATAAAAAATGTGAAATATGTCACATCAAAATTCTTTTCTATATTGCTTTGTTTACTGTTTAAGATTTTAATGGTCTGTTATAAAATTTCCTTTTGTTTCATCATAAACAAACATATCTTATATATCCACTTTCATTGCTCATTTGTCATCTCACTGCTCTGGGTTTTTTTCTTCCAGATAATTATCTCCTGTACCATGATAAATATGTGTGCTTGTCCGTAGTTGCACACACAGTATAATTATGTCCACCTCTAACACTACAGTAAAGCCACCGCACATATTACATCCTTCTGAAGATGCTATTTTTCATAATTGGCCAATGGTAATTTTGATCACAAGGCAAAGCCGTGGGCACAAATCACTACACTGCTCACTGAACTGATGCACCAGCTATGGCTGTAAATTAGACTGTTGTCATTAGTGGATCTCAACATCACTTGTTGGTTAATCTAATACCACACCTCTGGCAACTGAGGCATCCACTTGTCTTAAAAGACAAACTAAAAATCAATTGCAGATTTAATCGTATGGTGTTTTTCATTGTAATTAAAACAGATTAAAACCAGCAGGCTGGGCTCATATAACAACATTATAATATAAAAGTAAAATAAAAGGACAAATCCACCATGAAACACAAAAATATATAGTTGTTTCTACTGAAATATTCGTGTTTCTATTATAATATGTGTTTGGTGCTAATTTGTTGGTTGGTGTGGTATTTTCACATCTGTCTGATGTCTGTAGATGTTTGGCTCACCTACCTAGACAGGGGTATTACTATGAAAAGTGAAGCTTGGAAGCTGATCTGTTTGAGCAGAGTGTACACATGAGGAGGTGAAAGTGCAAGACAAATTGAAGGACTAGGGTTAATCGAACCAGGGACCTTCCAGTCACAAGACCGGTTCACTAACCACAAGGGCACAGCTGCTCAGTGTCCCAGTGTGTTGTGTATATTACTTTGTTTTGTGTTTTTACTAATGCAGTAATCATAATGAGTTGTTGTTTTCTTTAGTAATTTAAACAACATATGAATAACTTGATGAAACAACTCATTGTTAAGGCTTGTTCTGCACCACCAGCCACCAGCCACCAGCAGGGGGCCTGGTCAGTGCAGCAGAAGAAATGGTGGAATTGGGTCTAAAAACTTCAATTCCCAGAATGCCCAGTGGTGATTAGTGACAACCAGATTCACCTGTGCAGCACATTATAAAAACCAAGCTGGGAGGTTTGCTCTCTGTTGCACCTTTGTAGAGGGGCAAACGGTAATGGTGGGTATTCAGGTGAAGATGAAAAGAAAGAAAAATGGTGAAAACTGAAAACAAAGTATGAGAAAGTGCAATATTAAGAATGTAAGTGTAAGATGAAGAAGTGAAAAGATAAAAAGAAAGAAGAGTGAACGTAAAGAGAGAAAGAGAAAGCTGACATGTTCTGAGTTTTGCTCTACAAGCCATCCTTTGTTTGTATATGCAGAGAATGGTGTTTCCTTTGTCTGGTTTCCCGCCTTTTGTTTTCACACCACTTTAGTGGTAATTTTCCACCAGTTTTGCCATCTTCCATTTAAGTGGTGGTACAGTGTCGGTGTGCCAAGACCAGGGTTGGGAGTTTGAATCCTGCATGTCTAAGTCCTGACCACAGTATCGCAAGCACACTCAAACATAACTATTATATATATGACATTATATAATAACAATAAATAAATAAATAATCCTTTCTCTTTTGCTCTGCATTTGGATCTACCACCCATAACACTCATAGTCATGTGGATTTAACAAGGAAAGACTGACCATAACTCTGATGGATGTGGGGGGAAAAATATTGTGAATATTGTTAAAAGCAATCAAATTACATACATTTATATTATGCAAAACACACTGGAGAGGTGACTGATATTTAGCATTAATTATTTAATAAAATTTGTTTAAAAAAAAAAAAAAAAAAAAAAAAAAGCAGTTCCAGTAATACTGGATAAACTCATTTAGTTTAGGTTATTTACATTAGAACAAACATGGTTATTTTAACCATTCTGAAATGTTAAGATGTAACAGCTTTGACATATTAAACCACAGATGTCTGTGACTTTTATTACATTAGAGCATATTTTCATCTGACATTGTTCTGAAATTTCTATTACAAAGCACAAAAATGTTATGAGCATTTATACCTTGACAGACCACAGCGGCCGTTTTGTCCCTATATATATATATATGTATATATATATATATATATATATACATGATGTACATACATTATGTATGCCGTGTCCTGTCACCGAGCCATTCCAGACATTTCCTTTACAAAGTGGCTACAGTTTTCTGTAGTGCATGAATGTACTGTGTGTGTGTGTGTGTGTGTGTGTGTATAATAGTATATATGTAACAGTGAAAAATGACTTCCTCGGATGCTGTACTGATTATGCAGCACAAAAGAACTTGGAGCACATCACAAGTAAGGTAAAGGACATGTAGCCGGCGCTCTGTAACCCCAGTCTACCACAGCAGAAGATTGCAAAGCAAAGAAAGCAGTACCGAGTTAATAGGTAGTGCAAGTAAAAAAAAAAAGTCATTTGTGACAAATGTCATAAAGTAGTTTGTGGGAGCTGGAGACAGCAGGTCAAAGTTACCCAGTTAGCATATTTATGGCTTCTATGGACATCAAAATGGCACCACTGGCTACTTGTCTGCATTAGTAAAGTACATGCATGCCAAAAGTGGCCCACATGCCCCAAAATGTATCTGGGCCATTCCTGGCATGAGGAGATATGTGGTATCTGGGCCAGATTTGACCCACTTTTCCATTATAAGCTATTAAATAATGTCAACCTTTTTATTTATTTATTTCTTTTATTTTTATGAAGCATTAATTTTGTCAGCACTCAATATGCTTTATTATGTATAAATTCTTTTGTATTATATTTTAAGTAAGAATGCAAATTTCTGTCAAGATGATCGCTATAGTCATTGTAGTAGTTAAGGGATCCTAAGCTTTCTAAAATATTCCACAACACCAGTAGCTGTTTGTAGTTTTCCAGCAGACATGAAAGTCAGGCAGATCTGCATGGCCCCTGCAGTGATTCCTGAGATTCCAGCACTATTGCAAATTACTCACTGTCTTTAGACAAGTGCAGGAGTGCAGAGCTGTGACATTAATTCGTGCAAGATTGATTTCTTCTCGATTGCATGGCCCTGATTAACACTAGCAACACAGCTAAAAGGAGCATGTGTTTGTGTTTAATCAGAGAGGCTTTTCTTAATTTCGTCAGGTTTCGAGCAAAAAAGGGCAGCAGCATATGTAAGGGAACACCTGAGCAGAGGAACGAAATCTACATAACTGGGTATGAGCCGAATGTGTAATTTTGTCTGAAACTAGAGACTGGCTAAAGGAAGGTAGGGGATCTGATTAAATGTAAGGCATAAAAAAAAATGAAATAAAACACCTCAACACATCATCATCACTCAGAATGTTCATCACCACTGTTCAGGATTTACAGTCCCTGTGACCCAAAGGATCTGCTAATATTTGCTGTGTCGTATTTCCAATTAGGTTCCTTCTGTCTGGGTGTCACGCTAAAGCTATTAAAAGACTCTGGAATCTGGACATAATCGAAAACTCACTTTGTGGTGAGCAGTGATGTTAGAGAGTAATGAAAAACAGAAGGCTTGATTTTAATAAGATCCCAAATTTGTCAGCACAATCAATTCCATGCTTTGTGGTTTATTAACAAATCTAATATCAGCACATGTGATGGCATCATAAAAACAGAGTAAAAGTGATATGTGAAACGTGACATGTTATGTAAAGTGTGCCTATGTGCAAATTAATATGCAGACGAGAGCTTGTATATATGTGTGAGTACTGTATATGCTTGTACTTTGTGCACTGTGGTGTGTGTGTGTGTGTGTGTGTGTGTGTGTGTGTGTGTGTGTGTGTGTGTGTGTGTATGTGTATGTGTACACATTTAGGCAACTGGCAGGTTTAGTAAGTCACATTTTAAATAGTATGTTATCCATTAATGCACAGTCATAGACACTACACTGTATTTTGCACTTTAAATAATGGACATTGGTATTCTTTTAAAAGACTTTTGTAACATCTGTGCATGAATTAAACATCTTTCTTTCTCAGGTGATATAAAATATAACAAAGTGCGTTTTACACACATACACACGTCAGGACATTTTATATGTGTAGACATAATGGTAGCCGTAGATCATTAATCCTATCCCTAATTCTATCCTTAACCTCAGGAACCAAAAGGAAAAGTATCAACTTTTCAATTTTTTTTTTTTTTTTAAATAAAAATGTTTTATCCTTACTTTTGTCCTGGCATTTTACCAAGAGTATAATTTTGTCCTGACATTGTATGTGGAGTTGCTGGTATGGGTGTCCTGATATTTTACATGAACCACACACACACACACACACACACACACACACACACACACACACACACACACACACACATTGGTTTCACTACCTATGTCAGGACTTAAGGATGATAACAGACATAATGATAAATGTAGGTCATTAATGCTGACCCTCACTCTAACTTTAAACTTAACCCTAGCCCTAACACCATTACTAACCCAACCTCAGTAATCAAAATGAAGACTTTTTGTCTCTTTTAGTTTATGGAGTAAAAATGTTGTCATGAATAAAATGCTTTTCATCCTGACATTTCACCAACATGTACATTTGTCTATGTGACGTTTATGGGAAGTGCCCTGATATTTCGCATAAACCTGCAGAGACACACACACACACACACACACACACACACACACACACACACACACGGCTTTAGCAAAAATTTATGTCTGTAGGTGAAACCAGTTCATGTTCACTTTTCTAAAGTGTAATATTCATTCTTCAAGTGTGCATTTTGTTATTTTACTGTTGCTATGGCACCAAAACGCAACGTTAAATTATATCATTGCTGCCCATTGGTGTAGCTCTTAATTATACAACCTTCCAGACTTCTCCTGCCTTATGTGTAGGAGCTGTGATAAACAAAACCTACGCCTAGTTATACAGATGAATAATAATTGGTTCTTTAACAGCCATTTTATTAGTGGCATGTACCACTTTCTGATCAGTTGCAGAAAACAGTACTGTAATTATTCTTGGCCAGGATGTGGATTTCATGTAATATTGGTTGTTGTTGGATACATTCCTCTCGAATCAATAGAAACACCACCTGCAGCCATGTTGTTTTGGTAAAACTAACAGAAAGGCGGTGTGTGATGTGGCCCCCAGTGGATCAAATGTAACAACAAATAGTAAATAGAGTTATTAAACAGACTCTACTGTCTGTGCATTTCATTATACTGTGCGAAAATCAACTTTTTATTTTTTTTTTAGTACACTCAAAGCTTCTGTTGTGCTTCAAAAATGTTTCATTTGATGTTCGTGCGTGCGTGTGTGTGTGTGTGTGTGTGTGTGTGTGTGTGTGTGTGTGTAAATAATAACTGATTAAACACTGAGTTTAAATGTATTATCTCCACAATAGCAACTTTTTTTCCCAGCTATAACATTTAAAATGTAATTTTGATGGTTCAACCAATTATTTCCTCACTTTAGTAAGTTTAATAAGTTTACTTCAGCTAGACCGCTCATTTCATTAACCGCTAAATTAAATTCAGAGTTTTGGAAAGGCCTCTGACTCCAATTTACTTGCAAACTTGCTTCCTTCCTTATGTCGTTCCACTGACCTTCAGTTCCTTCTATTATAGAAAGTAAAGTCGCAGGGCTGTTAGCATTTCTGCTAAGCCATCATCAACTTGTTCGCTGAGGAAATGTTAAGCAGAAGGCCTAGAGTTTAGAGTACAGTGTTTACAATGTTTACATTTTTACCAAAATGCACACAACAGCACTGTACTGCTCCAACTACTAGATGGCTAACTGCACTGTTCCCCTGCCTAGTTATTGTTTATTGTAAATTGTCTTGCATATTTATTGTTAATTGTCTTGTGTCACAGCACTTACTACTGCACATGTGCATTTTATGTTGCCCTATGAAGGCAGCCATGGCCTATTAGATAGAGATGCAGTCTCATGACTGGAAGGTCCCAGGTTCGATCCTCACACAGGACAAGACACAACTGAGGTTCCCTTGAGCAAAGCACCTAACTCCCCCAACTGCTCCAAGGGCTTTTGATATTGATATACTAAGCGATACACTGCTAAGTATTTGACACTTTTTCATGTAGGATTTGTAATTTTCATGTTTGTTTTGTAATCAATTCCTTAGTAGAACTCAGAAGTAGAATTAAGACATAAAATAATAAACCTTTATTTTCTTTATTTACTTTATTATTAATTCTATGTGATCACTGACTTTCAATAATTATCAAGCTCTAAATGAAGGTGAATATGTTTTACAATCAAATGCATTTGCATTTGGAATTCGTTTGCATTTGATTATAATAGACAAATATGCCTTTTTCCAGACGTTAACGAATACACAATGAAAATAGTATCCTGGTTTCATTGTAAAATTTATCCTGGTTTCATTGCAAAAACCTTTAACCTGTAATATTCAAATCAATTCAGTTTTATTTGCATAGCGCTTTTAACAGTGGACATTGTCCCAAAGCAGCTTTACAGAAATAATGAAAAGGGTTATACATGTATAATGTAGAATTTTTTAGTAAAATCTCTAGTGTCTAATACTCTGTATTTGCTCATGTTTTTATGTCTTTATTTGTTATTATGTATGCTATATAAGGTATAAACATCAGGAGTGTGTCGTGTCTAACTGGACCCAAAAAATGTGACTTAAAAGTTTATAGGAAGCATGTGTCATTCTTGAATGTCTTGTTTTAGTGCTACATAATTGATCTACCAGACACCAAATTCAGTTTAGTGAAGTGAAATCTTATTTCTATAATTACTACAGGACATAAATACCGTATGGCTGATTCATCATGATATCTACACCAAGCCTCCAAAAACAGCTTGACTTCTGTGCATATATATAATGACTCTGTATGAACCTTGGCCCAATGTTCAACTGGAGGTAGCAAATTTGGTCAGAAAAATGGAAATGATTGCAAATGAGCCTTCCATGTGGACAATTAAATTATGCAAGCTTCAGGGAAGCAAGCGTAGCAATGTGGAGTACTTTCAAACCAGCGTTCTGGATGCTTCCTTTATTCCCTTTTCTAAATTCAACTTTTAACTCTCATGGGGATGATGACTTTAATCTCTTTAAAGAAATGTATCTTTATTTTTATTTTTTGTTTCATTTAATTATTCCTAATAGTTTTTCAAGTGACAGTAGATATATGTGCTGTCAGGAAACCCAGGGACGTGCAAAGAGCAGTGAAAAGAGACAGAAGAGAAGGATGAGCCGCGTGGGTGGTGTATTCTGTCACAGCTGGCTGGGCCCTAAGGAGTTTTTTTTGTTTTTTTGTTTTTTTTTTCCCCACTCATTTATTTATTTATTTATTGCATCTCAATTGATTTTTTTTTTTTTTTTTTTTTTTTTTTTTTTTTAAATGAGGCAGCCGCAAGCAAACCAAGCCGGGCTTCGCAGACTTCAAAGCATGCTCGTGCAGGGAGATTAGACCCTCAGGAGGGAGGTTACAGCGCTGAGGGCAAATCTCAAGCTTATTTTCACCCTAAATCAGCTGCACTCATCAAAGCATGTGGTGCATAAGTTACAGGACGGAATTAAAAATGGGGTTGTTATTATTTATTAATTTCTTTTGACAGCAACCATTTATGACTCGTTCTTTAAGTCCTGCTGTTTTGGTGGCTAGCATGAATCATTGGTCAAGACAAGATTAGCTTTGTGTGCAACCTTCTGTGTGTAATCAAGCGCTCACACATTGGTCTGACATTCCCATTCACTTGCGACCCTCTTTGTTTACCACTGCAGCTGGTGCAATTAGTTAAGAAGTGTCACACACACACACACACACGCGCGCACACACACACACACACACACACACACACACACACACACACACTTTTTCTTGCTATTCTTGTGAGGACCTTATTATTATTATTATTATAGCAATCTTTAATGCAGCCAATTAATCCGCTATTCTATCTCTAATAATAATAATAATAATAATAATAATAATAATAATAATAATAATAATAAATAATCCAATAATAAAATAATGATTTCTTTATTATTTTTTTGTTTGTTTGTTTTATTAAGTTATGTTTTTAAACAAGAAAATACTTTTCTTATGGGGACCAGCTAAAAGTCTCCAGAAGTTTAGAATTATCATATATCTTCTTTAGAGTGAGTTAGAGATGGTCCAGAAGGTTGTAACACAATATTTACTGACATATTTTTTTTTCTGGCCTTTTGCTGAATTTGTGCTTCTTTGTTACATTTTACTAACTGCATTAATTAACCTAGAGTTTCTCTGCTGCAGCTGCCTTTTTAACATCATATAGTGTAAGTTTTTGCTTTAGGGGATGTTTTCCCCAACTGTTTTGCTGCAGATTTGACCGAGTTGAATAAAGCATTATCAGGGATTAGAAATGGAATGCATATACTTCATACACCAGTAAGTAGCCATGGCTTCTTCATAGTGGTAAGTGGAGCTCATATACATAAGTTTTTGAAAATATGTTGACATCTGGCCGTTGCCTAAATTGTTGCCACAAATTTTCAGACTATGTCTTTGTATGCTGTAGTGTTACAATTTCCCTTCACTGCAACTAAAAGGCTTAAACCTGTTTCACCATGCCTCTGTGTACAAAGTCTATAGAGGTCTATACAGACATAGGTTGCCAAGGCTGATGTTTAAAACCTCAACCTCAACTCCTTTGGAAAGAATGGGCACATCATCTGAACCACACTCTGAAAACTAGTTAAAAGCCACCGCACTGAGTGGAGCTTATTATAACAGCAAAGAGGGAACTAACGCTGCCCACAACACTTTATTAGAGCGAGCACAAAATAACTGATAAGTGAGTGATCTGATATGCCTCAAGCTGCAATGCGTGGTATAATCCCTATTGTGCTGGGGATCATTGCTTCCAGAAGACACAAGCTCCTAGGCTTCCCTAGAATTTCAATTTCTGTCACTTTTGTAGATGGATGGATGGATAGATCGTCATTCATGAATGATTCTTATTCATCAACATGCTCATGCAAGTACAAAGAAAAAAAAAGCATTTCCTTTTTTTTTATCTTTTTTAATTGATTTTTTTTTTAATCCTGCAGCTAATTTTAGTTTGTTGTGGTTTACATAAACATTTACACACAGCTTCTTCACTATAGGATTGACAAATGAGGCCAAAATTTGTGGAAGACCCCAGAAGCTTAAATGCTAGCATTACCTGCTGTTTTGGGAACTGCACTGTTCTCAACCCTGCAGTGTGTAGTACGATATGCCCACTGGAGGTGATCTTCCCTCCCACCAGGACATTCACACCAGATGATCCCCAGTAAGGGGCCTGAAAGTTCATTAAAGACCACAGCGACCTGAAGCACAGCTTACTAACAGTGCTGTCTTCTGGCAGAAGCTACAGTTTTATTAGGCTTAGAGACAGGTTCTTTTTAACCTTGAGGGCATAAGACTCTTAAACAACAGGGCCGTGTCATAGCTGGACAGTAACTGTATCAGACTCAGTCTCTTGGACTGTAATTTACAGACTCAACATTTGTACATAAACGTAAAGTTTATGCATATATTTATTTTTTTATAGGTCAACCCAGCTGCATTGTTGTTTGAGACTTGTAACATTAGAATTTCTCTCAGCAGTTAAAAATAGATTTTATAAATTGTGATGTGACAATAAAACCTAAACATAACTCTGGTAGTCTGCTAAATGGCTGAATAGCTTAAACTTAGTAATTCAGAGTGCTTTTTTTTTTTTTGTTTTTTGTTTTTTTTTTGTGGTTGTTTGTTTGTTTTACAGGGTAACTATGACATTTGACTGTTTTCCCTCATTGCAAGATTTATATAATTTCTTTTTCTATTAAAAACACAATCGTAACAGTGCTAGTGCTAATCCACATGCAATATCAGAACACACACAACCTCCAGTGGTATTAATGGAAATGTGTTAGGGATTAACGTTAACGTTGGGTTTCCACCAGTTTTGTTGATTGAGATGATCCCCTGTGTTCAGTTAACATTATGTGGTGTTTTTTGTGTAGTATTTTTAAACTTATATAAAGAGAAAAAGTTCCAGTCACTCAAAATGACAATCGGATTCTTACACCTATCGTCTTTGTCTCTCTTTCTCTCTCTCCCCTTCTGTCCTGTCTCTCTATCATTCAGGTGGACATGCTTGTTCCAACCAAAATCACAGGTATCATTACCCAGGGAGCAAAAGATTTTGGCCATGTGCAGTTTGTTGGCTCATATAAGCTTGCTTTCAGCAACGATGGAGAAAGATGGCACATATATCAGGATGAAAAACAGAAGAAAGATAAGGTAAGACTGTATCATACATACAAGTGAAAAGTCAATCAAGTGAATTTTACATCAAGTCTGAAATATATTTGGTAGTGATAGTGTTTATATACACACACACACTATATATATATATATATATATATATATATACATAACAGCAGAGCTCTTCTTTGCCTTTGCATCTATTGTTCTAACTTCCTACAGAACAGCTTGACATTATTTACTTTAAATCTTAAGTCTATATAAATAGTACTGAGATCTGTCATGAGGATTTAATTTAATTTGAAAGAAAATAAGTTTTGTTTGCTTTTTTTGGGTTGGGGGAGAGAGAAGGCATAAAAGGTTTCAAGTGTAATCAAATTAAACAGACTCTTGACGGCCAGACCGCTGGGCTGGAGATGAGCTCTGAAACACTGCGTAATTAAACTCTTCCCATGCAAAGCATTTATGAAGCACTTCTTCCAAGAAAGCTTATATGTGTATGTGTGTATGTGTGTGTGTATATATGTATATGTGTATATGTGTGTGTGTGTATGTATATGTATATGTATATATATATGTATATATGTATATGTATATATATATATATATA
>JAOVVF010000028.1:9019412-9036037 GCA_028565595.1 Duopalatinus emarginatus | reverse complement strand
TACTGCCTATTATGTGAGTGAATAAACTTCAGCAGTCCCAACAAGTACTTTTAGCATAACATGTTAGCAATTAATCGGGAATGAATTTTAAAGTATGGAACTACAAGAATATAAGGCAATTGAGGCATTCATTAGTTTAATTTTTTTTATTTTTTTATTTTAAGTTAAATTTTAATAGTGTTAAGAATTTTAGATTATTTTTACCTTCTATTCATATTATGTAATTATTCTTTTTTTTAATTATTATTTTATGGAAAACTGTCAAAGTTATAGTAAGTTAATATATATATATAACTTAATATATATATATATATATATATATATATATATATAATGTGTGTGTGTTTGTGTGTGTGTGTCATGGACTGGTGACCTCTCCAGAGTGTTTCTCTACCTTGCACTCCTCTGACCACTAAGCAGTGGGATTGACCTCTGCATTTAACCCATCCATGCAGTGAAACATACACCTACACACTAGTGAATACATGCCCAGAGCAGTGAGTAGCCCCTTTATCTTTACCCGGGGAGCAGTTGGGGGTTAGCAGTTACGTGACCTGCTCAAGTCACTTCAGTCGAGTCTTGTCAGTTGCAGGGCTTGAAGCTGGGACTGCCCAAGCCTATTATTGGACCCCAAGCAGCTAAGTGACTAAGATAATGAAATAAGAAAAGAATAATCACAGGTAGGAAATTTTACTAAACAATGAAAATCTAAAAAGCGTTAATAGAAAATGGCTTCAAATGCCAGTAACATGTCATATGATACTATCAAAGGTCACAACCGAATGTTCACTCATTTATGCTGAGAAATGTCTCACAAGCAATTAAAAATTTGATTTGTGTGTGTGTGTGTGTGTGTGTGTGTGTTGACTCTCTAATACTCTCCAAATGCATTATAATCTGCAAAATGCTTTAACAATTTGCTTCAGAATCTGTGTTTCTGTTTCTTGTCAAGTAAATGTAATTGGATTGGATCTGGAATTTTATGAACTTGTATGGCTGTTCAGTTTTAATGCCTCTAGTATTGGATGTGTGTTTAATTGCATGAACATAAATATACAGAACCTCACTGTGTTAAGTGATTCCAAATGTCTTCCAGAGCAACAATGAAGCACTGTTCTGCAAGCTTTTTTTCCCCCATCTCAAACATTTCACGTCATGCAGCTGAATAATGGTGTCGGTGAGGAAACTTATGTAACGTGGCTATGATTCTCCAAAACCATTCAACAGTCAGCTGCAGACTTTACACCTCTGTTCTTCAGTACTTTAAACCATCTGCTGGTTCCGAATCTGGGGAAAAAAAAGCAGATTTATCAGGATAGATTTTGGTTTCCAGAACACTCTGTACATGTTGTGCTGTGGAATTCCATCATAATGGAGGGGATTTTCCAAGGATCTGCTTCACTAAAAGTCTGGAAGTGTGTTAGGGTGCTTTCTGACTGTATAGGATTCATGTGGAATGTTAAGTTACTCACAGTATTAAAAAATAATGCACTAATAGTTAATGTATGTCTATCAAATTGTAGGTATGTTGCATTGCAAATACTTTTCATAGAGTTTTAGAACATTCTGCACAGATTTGCTGTAACTTCTTGATCCAAAATTGAGCAATGAGCCTGTTTGTAATTTGTGGAATTGATGTATACATATCTCATCTTGATATGCTTGTGTGTGGAGGGGGGGTGACTGTTTATGGGGAAACATGTGTGCTGCAGACTTAGAAATTTGACAGGATGGTTCCTTTTTTTTTCTGTTTAAGACCAGAGAGTCAGGGGTGTGTTTGCAATGTGGGAAAGAGCAAAGTAAAAAGATAGTGGGTTATGCAAACACACATGCTTACATCCTGACAGCACTGAGATGGTGAGGGGAAATCTTGAATTGATCTATGTTTAATACATTTAATTTATGTCAGACAGTTTGGCAGATTCCTTTACGGTGCAGAAAAGATGAAGAGCACAGAACTTCAAGAACTTCAAGCAAGGCGCTCTTTGCATGAAGACGCATTATGGAAAGTGATGCTTACCTGATTCCAAGTGCCACATAAAAATGTCTTTCCTTTAGCGCAATAAAATAACTTGATAATCCTCACCTGTATATCCCCTTAAGAGCACCAGCACTGCAGCCTCCTGTACCAATCCTAGCAATCAAAGCACAGTATGACTATGTAGCAAAAGCCGATAAGATAAATGCTAAACAGTAAGGTTTCTCTTTGTATTCCATTTTCAGTATTGCCAATGAACAGCACATGGGTTTCTTTTCCACTTTCCATGCCATCACTAGATGGACTGTAGGAGAGATGCCTCAGAGTTTCCCTTTGTCTCCTTCCTCACCATCAGGTCCTTTTCCTCCCCCTTCCCCCTCTAATAGCACCACTATCAATAGGTCTTTCACAACTCACAACATGGCCTGCCCTATTTCGTATTGAGTTTCAAACAGCCTAAATCCCATGATTGCATGTTTGGTGGGAAAGATGGATGAGAAACAGCTTGACACAGTAGTAGCCAAAATGCTTTACAGGCCTTTCAGGAAGCAATGCTGTAGCCCATCCAAGGTTACAGTGTCCTATAAAGGCATAGTAAAGAGGACAATAATCATTTCAATATAGAGAAGGGGGGCTGCCAAAATCTGTCACTTCTACATGCAGTGCTCAAAGTATATATGAAACAAGTAATAGATTCCATATGCATACAGTTTTTAAAACTCTTTACATGTGCAAAGTGATACCCAGCATCTTGAAGCAACTACATGACTATAAAAGGTCCCTAGCAGCCCCCCTTCCTCCACTGGTGGAAGTGATTTATTTGAACACAGGACATAGGAATAGGAACAGGGAACAGTACATGGGCAGGCTGCCAAGGAGACTCTGGTCAGCAATGGACAGTATTATAGTTGTCACCATGTCTTAAATTATGAACAAGGTCCTATTTCAATAAAGGATTGCTTTGAGTCAGTCCAGAAATAGGAAAATGTGTCTTTGTTTCTGTTCTTATATTTTGATTAGACAATGTGTGCTTAATCTGTATAAATCTGGTTTCTCTTTCAAACACATTTTCAGAAAAAAAGGATAATAGAATAAATAATCCACTTGGTTTACTGTCATTCAGAGACTTGAAAAAAGCTGTCCCTGCTCATGACTGTTGCATAAGAATTAGAGACTAGAGGCTGACATCGAATTTATGTGTCCGTGCCTCTTGAAACATGTCAGAACTGATATCTTCAGCTGTACTGTGTTCAACAACACCTTTTCCTAGACTTCACATCAGAGTCATCAGGGTGTCCCATGAAATGAAAAAGCTGCTCAAGAATTGATTGTTGTGTTAACTTTAAACGGCTTAATGTTTAGAGAAGAACTAATGTCTGCAAGGTTAAAAGTTCGTCAGAATAATTAGCCTTTCTGTTTAGCTTTAAAAGGTTGCATATCATACAAGTATATGTTTAAATTACTATATATATATATATATATATATACTGTTATATATTATGTTTAAATAACATACACAGGTTTAATTAAATTTACTTAAATTTACACACCATTGAAAAATGTATCTTTTTTTGCAATCAGTGGTTTAATGTTAACAATTTTCACAATGTTAAATTAAAGTGAGTTGATGTGGATTAAAAAAAAAAAACCACTAAAATGTTTTCATGTTGTTATGGGTGCTCGACTGTGTTACTATGTTCCTAGTCCTATGTTCCATAATAGCAGAAATGTTACATTTTCTACAAACACAGAATAAATAGTTATTTTTTTACCCATCTGTTCGGAAGTTTACCCATAATTATGGGGCCACTCCAGCAAAGATTATAATCACAGGTCTACAAAACAGAGCTGCTGAACTTCAAAAAGAAAGTTTTCTTTAAAGAGTAAGAACAGACTTGTTCTACCCATTCATATTTAGCTACCTAGGCATTTTGTGAATGACTGGTAACATGAGTTCTGTACAGTTCTGTACGGAAAAAAAAAAATACTGACTTAACAAAAAGTTCTGCTACTGTAGTGACTGATTAAATGACTCGAGTAATAGTAAATATTCCTTTTAAGCATTTAATGTAGATTCATGATAATACTGTCTCCATTGTCTCAGACTTGCTCATACTGTGCTCATACATATTTAAATTGTGTCTACAGGGTCTATTAAATTAAATCAGGATATTTTGTATTTTAACTGGCATACAGCCTTCCAGGATAAAATGTGTTATCAATAGTTAATATTAATGATGTATTATTTACAGTACTTTATAATGGTAAAATGATAGCAAAGTTAAATATTTTGCTGTGACAACTAATATGTTAATATTAATAATAACTAAAATGCTTTATTTGCTATAATTAAATTATATTCAAGAAGTACTGTATCAATAGGATAATTTTGTTTCCAGACCTGGATGATGCGTTTTAAGCGTTATCTACATTAATATTACAAGATATCCACATATGAAATTATTCAACATACATAGATGTTTAGTCCATTACACGGCCGTGTTTATTTTGGCAAGACTGTTATCCAGAGACATCCCCTGCGGTATTTTAAGTGACTCTTTGCTCACTTTGCACTTTTGTTCTGCTATACCTGTCAAAATGATCATGACCTAGAAAATACCTGCTCAGTGCAGAACTAGCTATATGCCTGGTATCTAAGGCTGTCCTATTTATTTGCACTCATGTGTGTAGGGTTTTTTTCTTTTCTTTTTTTTTTTTTTGTAGCTATAGGCATTGTTAGGTGCTGTTTGTCTCAAGCTGGCACTTTGAATGTTATTTGAAACTAACCAGTTCTGCTGAAACGAACTTTAAAAGACACACTGATGTCTTAGAAAAGTGTCACATTTCACTGCTTCAGCAACATGTGTGAAAGTTCGGTCCTATGCAGGGCTATAATAATGTAAATTCTGGAAGATCATGTGTTTTTATTGGAAAATATTTCAATTAGTTTTGTTTAGGATGAGGCAGTCCTTAGGATGTCTGTCTGTTAACTGGGTTATAAATGTCCTTATTTCATCAGACATTAGTTACCTCTTTAGTCATATTCTGAAATGTAGTCTGTTTAAACTCAGGCAGTGAAAATGCTCTCTGATTCGTAGATCTTGAATGAATATATCTGCCATTATACATGAGAAAGACTGAATCTGCTTGAGGCATCTCTAATACATCATACACTGCATGTAAATTCTCCCAGTTGGAAGAAAAGAGAGATTTGGAGTTAAATTTGAGAAGTAAATGTCTTCCGATGACGTATCATGCAGTCTGTAGGTTGGTTTTCAGCCTTGTAAACATATAACATGCAATTTTCTTATATAGTTCATATTCATATTACATGTCACTCTTGGTTACTGATCTGATTTCCTATTTCTGGCAGTCTGCCAAAGTATAGCATACGCAATGGTAATAGCAAGTGGTTTGTGTAAGGCTATCTGGACCTATGTACTATACACAAGTGATTTTCCAGCTATCAGATAACTAGTCTTAATCTGTTAGATGTGTGGGAGAGTAATGTTCTGTTTCTTGTCCCATGACAGTAAGGGATTTGTTCTCAGCTGTCTCAGTCATGAACATCCTTGTCAGACTACATTCAGTTGTGTAACTGACAACAATACAAGTTCATCAGCTGTTTTTGGTTCTCAACATACCAAAGACAAAACTCATATCTTTCTCTTTTAATTGATCGAATTTATCTACATTGTGCCTGAAAGCTGGTTTATGGAATTAACCTTATTATGCAACATTGGAACGACATATATTAGGGTTTGCAAAGTCTTCTCATGCAGCCACTCCAGGTGCTGCCCCTGGAGTAAAAACTATTCAGAGTTGAGATGATCCAGGGATACACTGGGGCACATATTCATTTCCAGTTCTTCATCCCCAGGGCTCTGTTTCCAGCAGAGTTGATTTTTGAGAAGGTCTTAAAAGATGCGGAAAAACACATTTTGCATGATGATGGGTAAAACATAACCTTTACTTATCACCTATTAAAGATCAAACAGAACTCTTGGCCCAATCCAGGGGCTTTGACAAGCACATGTGTTTTTTTGTTTTTTTTAACAGTTACTCATAAAAGTAGCTCAAAAACCTTGATAGTAAAGTTGCAAATGTGGATTGTTCTAGAGATACAGGTTTCTACGTATTTTTTTTATGTATTGGTATATGAAACTGTCATTTCAAAGAAATATAAAAATTCTTCCAAATATTATCAGGACAATAATAGAGACCATTGTTATGCAAAATTACTTATGACATCTTATGATAGTGGTACTTTTGTTTCACTGCACTGCAGTTTTTTTTGCTAAACGAAGAGAACATAATCATAGGGCTACAGTTTATTGTTCCACTAAAATAACCACATCACACTGGATACATTTCTTTTTGTTTTGGCAAGCTTTGAGATAACATGCGAGACTATCATCGAGAGAATCTCCCTACAATATTCTAGTGAACATGGTGCACACTTTGCACTTTTGTTCTGCTATACCTGTCTAAATGACCTAGAAAAGGTGTGCTTAGTGCAGCATTGGCTATATGCCAAGTATATTATCTAAGCCTATCCTAGATATTTGTGTCCATCTGTGTATTTTGTTTTTCTGTACTCATTTTTAGGTGCTGTCTGTCTCCTCTAGTCAGCACTTTAAGTGTTGCTTGATACACTAAAACCTCTTTAGAAAGACACACTGATGCCTTACTGTATGTGTTTCAAGTTGATTAAATAATCATTAAGATAGAAGGACATGTTTTACCAAAAAGTAACAACTATGGCAATAAAAAGGAAGCAAACCACAGTGTGCATGGCAATCAATCATCTGTTGCTGTACTGCTAATTTAGTATAAGGCTTAACTGACAATAGCTTTCCATCAGTAACTTAGCACCAAAAGGCTTGTGTTTCACAGGTGTCTGCAACAGTAAAGTGCTATATTGCAACCAAAGCAATGCCTCATGACTGACTTCAGTGCTTGTGCAAATGAGAGCCAATTGAGTCCCATGCATCTGTAATATATTTGAGATCTGAAGAGCTTTCTGGGGGCTTGACAAGAACTTTTCCAACAAAAAGTGACATACTATGCATTGCACAATTAATTCTGAAAATGTGTATTGCCTTTACAGTTATAGTGATTGTTTTTGGGTGAACAATGCCTCTAGATTTTGTTCCTACACCCAGGCTCCCGAAGAGCAGATAGATGGCCAGAAATAAAAATAACCTGCACAGAAACAGGGTTTGAATGGGAGTTAGGATCCTGCCCTAGACTAAATTCTAAAAGGTATCTTATTTATAAAAAAACATAAGAATAATATTGGTTTATGTCCATTTTGTACTTTTTCTCTGGTTATAATGATTGTAATGAGACTAAAAGCAGATGGACATCTTTGCACTTTCCCAAAAGCAAGATCAGATAACGATTTTCAATCTGCTAGATGTGGGAAAGGCCAACCAAATTTTGTCCCTTGACAGAAAAAAAGATTTGGCCCCAGATGACATAACTATTTAAAAAGTAAATCTATCCATACCATGTGTTTTGGTATGGATAAACCATTACAGCATTATTCATTGTCCATTGTTAGTGACTGTCTTGCATATTGCTTTAACAGTTCTCTTTCTTTCACCACCTAGACAAATCCTGCACTCGTAGAAAACTCTTATTTACAAAATACCAACTTTCTTTATACTATTCCACATTTACATACACTAGTTTTTGCAGTTGTGGCTTTTTAGTCTACCAAGGACTGACAAGGAACTGATACTGATGTGGCAGCTCCTGGCTATATATATATAAGTATTGTGTGCAAATGCCTGGAATGAAGAACAGATCAGTGAAAAAAAATATTGTTTTCATCCACATGTATGGAAAATTGAATCCACATTTATAAAATACACTTTTAACCATGTTTGATGCCAAAGAAACAGATCAATCTCATTTTCAGCTCCACTCAAAGATGTCAACAGGATGTAAATGCCAACCAGATTGACCAGAGAAAATATCCTTTCTCTCCTCTCATAATTAATAATTTTATGTAACCATTATCTTTTTTTTTTTTAAATTATAGCATGTCATCTAAGTCTTAAGACCTCTTTTTGAGATCAGCCAAAAAACACATAACCAAATCCATGAATGGCAAATTTGTAAGATAGATTAAGACATTATATATACTACTTTATAAGTAATATGTCATTAATATACCTTTAATTTCTCATCAAACTTCAGACACAACATAATACAGCAATATATCAGTATTGAATTTAGGCAAACCTTTAGGCCTTTAAAGATCTAAACTATTTAGTGCATATACTTTGTATATATAGGTAGCAGTATATAAAACGGTTTAGACATGTTATGTAAGACTATAAGCTTGCCGGTCCGGTCCCAAGTCTCTGATGATGAGAACAACAGAGAACAAAAGTTTCTGCCAAAATATCAAAAGCAGCAGTTTTTGCCATGAGCTGGAAACTAAGTGCAGATGTTAATATACTCTGTGTCCAACACATCTGGTTCTACCATCTCCTGGTTTGAGAAAGGGCCTGGGCGAAGCTTCTACTACAGTTTATTGGTCACCCCCTTTAGAGGTTGAGTCGTGAATTACCATGTTTGTATGTTTAAGCTCATAAGACTCACCCTTTAAATGACTCGTTAAAATCGGCAAAAGATGGCCTGTAGCTTAAGTAATGCTGGAAACCTGCATGGATTACGGTGGCATCTGCCCAGACATCTTGACTGCAATTCAATAGCTTTTCCATTGTATATCAAATGGAGTGTGTTGTGAACTATTAGGCTATATTATTTTGCCATTACATAAACCTATATAAAAAAGGCGAGAAGTTGTGGGGCTGTAGGCGTTCCGGTTCATCCCAAAGGTGTCTAGTGGCGTTTAGGTCAGGGCTCTGTGCAGACCGTTCAATTTTGTTTCAGTCCAACCTTGGCAGACCATGTTTTACTGGTGCTTTGTATATAGGGCATTAATCAAGCTGGAACATGTTTGGGCCCTTTGGGAAACAAAAAGTACTGACATAATTCAGATAACTTGCATTTACAGTTTCTTTTTAAATGGGGTCAGGGGGATCCACTTTCTCCCACCATGTAGACCATGGACCTATTAAAGCAAGTTAATATTAAAGAACATGAAAAGTATCATAGAAAAGCATGCTAGAGGTAGCATTATATTATATATTATAAGGGGATTCTTTTAGTCATAACAGACTGAGAAATTATAAGAGTTAAGGACAGGATGGATGGATTTAAATACAGGGCAGTTTTTTGGGGAGAAAAAACTCTTTGCAGAACAGCCCAGTAAAAGCTCGGAAAAGGAACAACAGAAAAGTCTTTGCCCCATCATTTGGAGGTTGCAAGTTCAAATCTCAACACTATAACAGCCATCTGTTATGCTGCTCTGTGATACAGAGTGAGCAGCAGTCTCAAATGAAGCAGAGGTTGGCAGCTGGCAGGTGATAGAGGAAAGACAGCTAGTGGATGGCAGTTGGCAAATAAAAAAACAAAGCAAAAAAAGAATTTCCTAGTTGAGGCCAAACCATGGTCTGACTTAGAATCTGTGGTTTGACAGGGCTTAATCAATTTTGGCAAGAAGAATAGGTAGAGCTGATAAGACTTTCCCAGAAGTTCCCAGAATCCCAAAAGACTTGAAGCAATAATTGCAGGAAAATATGTTTCTACCAGGTGGTGTCCAAAAGAGTCAATGCTTAAGCAATCAATGAATCTCTGCTTTTTTGTTTGATTATTTGTAAACAATTAAAAATTGGGTAATTTAAATGTATATTTTGGGTATAAATCCTAATTGATGACTTTCAGGTATAAAATGTCATTTAAAAAATAATAAAAATATAAACCTGTATATAGATAGCTAAAATCGCCTGACTTTTCACTGCAATTTTATTACATTTTCTTGATACCTGCTACTTTGTAATTTTGACATTTTGACTATAAGATGGCACTTCTGAGTTTGTGCCTCACGTTTAATAGCTAGGACTTGGAAAACCTTAAAGGGATACAACTTTTCATCTTCCAAACGTTAAATATAAAAGTGCAGACTGAGTCTAGATGTTCTACATGTAGCTTAGGTGTAATTTTTCAGCCACCTGGTGGGTTAAAGTATAATTTTTATTCACAGCATTCATTTCATTTGCATTTAATTAGCATTGGGTAGATACTCTTTCCCAGAATGGCCTTCATTTTATTTCATTTATACAAGTAAGCAGTTTAAGGTTAAGGATTACTCAATGCTCAATGGCTCAGCAGTGACAGCTTTAAAGTCACAAGCTTTTGATAAGAAGTCCAACAACTTAACCACTGAGTGACTGCCTTCTCCTTGTACAGGGTAACCATTTCAAGGCTGTATTCAGGGTAGTGAAGTAAACATATTTCTCTGTGAAATACAGCATACAGTGTGATTCAGGGTCTGTATTTTTATAACTGATTCTAGACTTGCATGACAAAAGCAGACTACAAACATTTCAGTGAAAGTCTGATTAAATACCATTATATTGTGGCTTGTAGTCTTGTTATGTATATTCATACAGTGAATTTCTGGGCTTTAACTTACCTTGTACAAATGTTTATATATATAAAAAAGACTCCAAGTAAGGCTGCTGACCCATTTTAACAGACAAGGGTCACAGACTTCACAGACATACTCTACTTTATCTAGTCAACCAAGTTGTTTCCATGTCATGTTTATTAATAGGGGGGGTTGTTGTTGTTCACTGTGCTTTTTTTTAACTCTGGGGCTAACAAGAGCTACGTTGTCTCTTAAGGAGCATGACTGCTATCTTGCTGGTATGTTATTCAAGTGCTCCTTGGGGATTTGAATAAGTGGAAAAAGACCTGCAAGCTAATAACTCAGGCTATTTTTTGTTCCACTTATGACTGAAGGAAAAACCTAATTAATTCCTTTGCACTCATGAATAAACAGAAATGGGAAATTACTGGAATTTACCCAAGAAACTCATAGTGCATTTCCCTGCAGTGTTGAAGAAACATTAGACTTTTCCAAATGTACTACATTCTGCATGTTATAAGCATGATGATTAACAGTTATTGTATAATTGCACTGCATTAAGTAATATCATCTAAAATGTTCCACGCCTTATTATTTTCCACGTAATGAGTCATTCCGTACTACTTAAGAGTGCCGATTACAAGCTTGGATGCTGGTGCTTTTACTTTTGGATAGCAGTAAAATGTATCGGAGTTCCTGTGTATACATCGGAGCTCTATACTGCTGGAGATTACATGACAGCATGAGTTTTTCCTCTTTTACCATGACTGTCTGTTGACAGTTGTGTTAACAGCACCTAGAGCTTATTAGACCAGCTGTGGTGAACATGCAGCCAGAACTGTTTTTCTGTCTGTCACTGTCCACATAGACAGCTGAAAAAACATCCCCAGGGGACCACACACTTCTTAGCTGCTTAATATGACTTCTTTATCTTAACAGGCTAATGGAATTTTTTTTTTCCTATATTGGGACATGGTCAGTCAAGTGGGCACACTGCTCCATAAGCATCATCTCTTTTATTATGTACACGGTTGGGTTTGTTAAGTAAGGTAGTTCATTACTGGGTAGAGAAGTGAAAAGTAGGTTTGCTGGATGATGATATATACATCAAGGGTAGTTACTTAAGCAATAATACACTCGAGGGTCGTGCTATATTGGCACGATATAGCACAACCCTGAATTATTATTGCGATTATACCACAGTTCTATTATTACAACAAACATTTAATAAAAACATTTACCATAAAATTTTAGTTCACCCAGTGCTGTTTCCATTGCTTCGCAAAATAATCCATTCCTCTTGATCAATAGAAGAATACACACATCACTGGAAGTCTATTCCGGGTTTTCTGGGTTGCCTACAACAACTCATCACATGCAAGTGAATTGAATCTTCAGTACATAGACAGTAATGGTGTAGACTGCTCCACTCTGGAGGAGGAAATATTTGGAGTAAGCTTCGCCTTTTTTAACTTTATTAACTTTATGGCTGCGGTGTTTGGTTAATAAACACTGGCATCGTTTGATAGGGTTACATATGCATGTGGCGGAGTGATATTTGAAGTGATTTGGTCCCACTGCCATTATCGTGTAATAATGACACTCATGGAACGTCTCTCAGCCAATCAGATTTTAGGGTCAGGAATAACTGTGGTATAATGGTGCTTATAATGACATTGTTGGATACAAATGAAAATAAGAATCATGTAATGTAACCAGTGTGTTACATACAAATGAGCTATCCTATGGTGGCGGAGATAACCCATCGCAATGCAAATTAAAAACGTGCTGAAGATTCTCATAACAGAAGCATCAGAATGATAAGACCATCAGAACATTAACAAAACACACTGCAAATACTGAAAACACATGCAACTTCTGAAACTCATGCAGGAAGACTGAACTCATGCATATCACTGAACCATTCGAGAACAGGCTTTTATCTGGTTTTTTTAATGATGATACAGTCAGTTTATTGACCAGTTTATTGTGTTTATATTTAATTCCTCCTTAATAAACCAACTGTATCTTCAATGAACAGATATTACTTACTTTTAACCACTCAGGGTGCACGTTTTGAGGCGGAACGAAATATGAACATGACAAACCGACCGTATCTTCACAACAGTTTTTCTCATTTGCCAAGACACATTTCTTGAAACCATCCATCCAATTTTTTTTAAAACTGTAAACACAGAACCCAATTTTCAAACTGCATCCACAAAACCTCTGACTCTTCCTGCAAAACCAATCTATTGCCTCGAAACAGTTCAAACAGTGCCCAAAACCAAACAATGTTGTCAGACCCCAAGACAATCAAAATGTACAGTCATTACACACAACACAGAAAAAAAGGAAAACGCAATAATCAGATCATAAAGCTTTAGAAATAATCTTTATTGTCCACAAAGGAAAATGCATTTTCAATATATATCATGTGGACATGCTGGGTCAGGCCACAGGACACGTCTACATCACAGGTCACATTCTCCCTTGTCAGGCAGCGTGGGAAATAACTCCTGGTATCCACACCTATGTCATTACAGGCCAGTTGCCGGTCATAAACCTTCCAACTAAATGAAGAGAAGAACTCCTCTGTTGGGCTGATGAAAGGTGTGATGGTGAAAGGAAAACATTCAGGAATTCTTGGTTCACAGAATGATCCTGCTTACACCCTAACACAATATCTCGAAGATCACTTACAAATGTTGAGTGTTGTATGGCCCCAATGTGGCATGATGGTGAAGAAACGCCATGCTTGCTCATGGCAGCACATACCGTGACATTGTCACCATTGCAACAATGGATCTTTGGCCAACAACGTTCCAGCCTCTCGAACCCAGCTTCATCCATAAAAATATTTATGTGGTCGATATCTTCAAGGAATCTATTCAAAACACTCTCTATGGAAAAATACATATAGTTTTGTAAGTGGTACAGCTAGGCAGACTTATGCTGTAGAGTAGACTGCAGTATTGAACACTTACCTATACAAACTGGAATCTTTGGACCCTCTCTGAGTTGCAGTCAAAGGGTACTTAGTACAGTTGCTTCATTCACATTCTGTTGCTTTTTTGGACACGATCAATGGTGGAAAGACTGACCAACGGTTGGTGCCTACAAAATTGACATTTTCATTCACATTCTTCAATAATTTTCTGCTGTATTTCACATAATTTGAACTCATTGTTCTGTCAACAATGTGGGTCTCTTGGTGTACGTACAACATAGATATCCTCCCTCCGGTGTGACAGTTTTGCGATTCTACAAAAAAAGAACATGCAGTTACAAAAAATTTAATGCAGTATGAGGCCAAAAAGTATATTGGAAAATTCTTTTAATTAAATACCTTTTTACAGAACTGTATTGGGTCGTAGGGTAAACATGTAAAAAAGCAATGACCTGCTCTCCTCTCTGAATCTTCAGACAATGCAATGGTGGACACAGTGAATCTACTTTGGTTGGGATGAACAAAAGTACTGTTTCCCTCATTGTTAAACCTTGGGCAAGAACATGGTCTATGACAGTGGACGTATTTCATCTGAAATAATTGTTATTTGTCTCATACCTCCTCTTCCTCCTCTTCCACCTGCTGATTGGTTCAATCCATAGTATAACTTCAACGACCAGGGCTCCTTGTACTGGTTTATATTGTTTGTTTGTTCTTTTCACATAATTAGCCGCATGTGTGATCATGTTTGAGTTGCTGTGTGAAAGCTGAGAGTTTCACTTTTACTGCCAGTGGTTACTATTATGCAACCCAAGTGCATCACAGTGGGTTTTAGTGGATTAAACACATTTGTGTCTAACTAGGTGAAAGGTGCTTAACGTTCCGCCAAAAGGGTGACTATTTCAATTAATGTGTTCATAGCACTGAGCATTCGGTTTAGACAACAGGGTTTAGTGTTTTAGCAACTAAAAAAAAGCTGTAGTAAACAGATACAACTTAATTTTAACTACTCACTGTGCACAATTTTAAGGTTGAATTAAATGTTATATAATCGAATGGTTTCATCCACTTTCAGTGTCATTCAGAAACACTTCTGTTGAGAGTCTTTTTGCATGTGCTTCAGAAGTTGCATATGTTCAGTATTTCCAGGGCGTTTGAGAATTCTTAATGTGTTCGGTTAAAATATTACGTGTTGGGGTGATAAATGTGTTTTATGTTTATGAAGTGCAGCACAGCTGGGGGTCTGAATTTGCTGCACATTATGTTAATGTTGTGCAGGTGCTATCATCCTCCTTGTTCATATAATGATGATGATAATGATGATGATGATGATGATGATGATTATTATTATTATTATTATTATTGAAGCTTTTTGTGCACATTTTTAATATAAGCTATAATAAAAAATAATCTGTGCACTTGAATAAACACATTTAATTCTAATATACTAGTTTTTAGGATGCAAAACATAATAGGAATTTATTGGGAAGAGCCAAATTTAAAACATAAATCAGACTGCCTTGTATGGTAGTAGTACAACAGTATATGTCACATGCATTTCAAACCATGCAGCTCTTGCTGCTGTACTATAGGGTGATGGGTGCCTTGGTTTCTCCAAAGGGAGGCGGAGTCTTAGTCAGCCCCCCAACCTAAATAAAAGGCTCTTGTTGCGAACACAGAGGACCCCAAACTTTTCAGTTGCATGAAAACTGACTGTTTCCTACAATTTCAGTTTCTGTGCAGTATCCAGGGGTGGTCTGCCAAGGTTTAAGCCAACAACTGCCTTTTCTGCTTATCGAGTGCTCAGGCCAAAACACAGAGGCAAAAGAAAGAAAATGATAACCATAATTTCCTTGGCATTAGTCTGTCTGAGCGTTCCCAACAACGCATATACAGGTATGGCAAATCTTTGTTTTTCTAAGAATGAACGGGTATGCATGTGTCATTGTGTGTGCATGCGTGTGGCTGTGTGAAGGTGTGTGTACATTGTGTACTACTGGTGAAATGAAACTGTGGAAATTTGCTTATGACACAAAATAGCACTGTGTAAATCTATATAGTGACTGGAGTAAGAATTTAGGGGGACTATTAAGTTTAGTCATATCCAGGATATCCATTGAATGAATGAATGAATGAATGAGTGAGTGAGTGAATGAATGAAGGAATGAAAACAGTTTAACTTTGTTTATGTTTGTATTCATTTATATAAATATGTCTGAAGCATCGTTGTTAACACTAACAAAGACACAATAGTCCTGGGGGAGGAGGTGTGAAAAAGCAAATTGTGACCTTCAAATAGTTATTTATTACAATAATGTGATTAACGTTTCCAAATGTGAAATTAACACTTATCTATTTATAACCGTCTCTCGACTGTATTTAATATTCTAGGGGAAAAGCATGGAAACTATTTACTGCCTGTAGAATAAGACATGCATTGTCTGTGGTTACTGGGACATTAGACTGTTATGTATGAAGTCATGACTACATACATTCAGCTGTACATTCCCTCTGACATACTTTATCTCACTCAGCATTAAGGGCTTTGGGTTCATTACACTGGAGCTATATGTTTGGCATATAGCCATTCTATATGGTCTCAGAGCACATTTCCAGATGCTGTGTTTTCACCCCTGCCCCTTTGCAGACTTGCTGTGTGTGGGTTTGACAGGCTGATGAAGAGCTCCAGCATTTCGAGCCCCTTGCTGAACTCTGTCCAAAAGCCTCTCCCTTTTCCTTCTGAGGTAATGGCGTGTTAAGTAAGCAGACTGAATGGGCCCAGATTAGGTCTGGACTGTGGCCTGGCGAGCAAAAGAGAAGAGGGGAGAGGAGAGAAAGGAGGGAGTAGAGCTATTATGTGCCTTATTGCCTGAATGGACGGTCCAAGACATGCCTGATTTATATGGGAGGAAAGGCATTATGCACTCATTAGCCTGCCATGGATCAGTAGGGATGTGTGTGAATGTGTCTGTGAGAGAAAGAGAGAGCAAAAAAAAGAGAGCTTTTGGTTTTCCACGTATGCCAGAATCAAATTATTCATTAAGATTATTAAAATTTGCAAAGTCACAGAAGCTGCTGGCAGGTCCATACTTTAATTCCTCACACTTGTAATATAAGATACTTTCCTATGTATTTCCTGAATAATTCACAATGCTTACCAAGTAAACTAAATTACTAAGTGAATATTT
>JAOVVF010000028.1:8986098-9009352 GCA_028565595.1 Duopalatinus emarginatus | reverse complement strand
CCCGCTCTGGGCAAGTGTGTTCACTGCCCCCTAGTGTTCACTGGTGTGTGTGTGTGTGTTTCACTGCATGGATGGGTCACATTCCTTCTGTGTGCAAACACAGTAAGGCAAAATAGTTTACTTTTTTTTTAAACTGGTGACCACAGCCTAAACTTTCTCTAGACTCATCAATACATCCTTTCAGTCTATTATAGTGTTGAGTCCATCAATTCTCCTTTCCACTTTGACTTAGATATACTTTTCTGTACTTTTGTTCACAGAATAGTGATCCTCTGTAAAAGTTTGATTCCCAGGATAGCTGTAAAACAATACAAACATCACGCTTATAGGCCCATAAAATATTTCTACCCTGAACAGTGTGACTTTTTTTTTTTTTTTCAGGAGAAGCGATGACACTTCTTTCAGGATGTATCCACCCCCATCCACAGGGCTCACTGAATGATGGAAATGATGGAAATCATATACTACCACCTTCACATTCAACACATCTTAATCCACTTAAACAGCTGTAGAAGATTTTGTCACGACATGTCAGACATGTCTCTCCACCTTCACCATCAAAACATTTTTCAAGGTTAGTGTTCATTCCTCCAGTCCAGTTCTAGATTATTGTATGCCAATGTGCAAAGGAGACGTCCCGACACTTTCTTAAGGCTCCACTTTATGTTGTTATTGTGATAATCTGTTCATTTGTCTGTACATTATTATATTTTCCAAATATTATTGTACTGCAACTATTTCACTGTTGCTTTGTTTTACTAATCACTTACTATATTTCTTATTTATATTTAAGTATGACTTTCCAAAGCCTATTTTCTAATTAATAGTACTTATTACTAATTCAGATTTACTTGTAATGATACATTTCATCTTCACGTCAAATTGCAGTATATTCTGCCTTAGATAGTCATTATTCATCTGTTCAATTTTATCAGGACATGTCTGTTACAACGGCCTGAACCTAGAGGGAATTACTATCTGTACATTTAAAATGCTTTGTAAAAATAATACAACTAAACATTTTGGATAAATAAATTCATGCTGCTTTGCAGATTTAGGTGTTTATTTCAGTCTACACAAGCAAGTCTGGGTCCAGTTTGGGTAGCAATTGATGATCATGACCAAACCCGATGTAGTCACATTTAATCCATTCAAAATAATTAGGTTTAAGACTTGTGTAATTTACTTGGAACCAGTTTGTGCGGATACGCTGAACTGCACGATTCTTTATGCATTTGTCTTTGTGCCTTCTAATTGGAGGCTTTTTGGGTTTTTTTTGTTGTTGTTTTAATCCTTCAAGGCTGCATTTTCCGCATCTTTCTGCTCCTCATTCTTGCAGTGGTTGCTCTCTTTCCTGCTTCGTAATCCCAAGAGGCGTTGTTGCTGCCAGATTTGTTGACTGGGCATATTTCATAGTAGCCCTTACCTTCTGATTTTAGCTTGACCCTAGGGATGTGGACAGAAAACAAATAGCCACAGGGTTCCTTCTGGGGCTTATGTTGCGGGTCTTGCAGCCATTAAGCCGAAGATTAACTGCATTTCAGTCCAAAGTTCATCTTCACTGGTTAAATTTATAGTTTGTCAGTGACATCTCAGTTTTGTGCCTTATTCCATGTGGCAGTCCAGTGGGTAAACTTGTCTCTACTAAATCTGTCTTTGCAGCATTTGTTTGGACAGCTGACAAAGCAATTTTGCTAACCTAAGCAATGATATAGAGATGGGCCTCTGCAAGCCTTATTTGACAGAACTAATATGTCTTAATGCTTGGACTTAAATCATACTTCTGTTGTCAGTCAAGCTATTGAGGCGTATGTGGATCACGCTGGGAACATGCTGGGTAAAATGTACTATGATAATTGTAAAGACTGAAAAACAAATAAATTTAGATGTACAAGTACTTATTTATATAACTGACTTGCTTGGTTATTTATTGGTTGGCATTTTAACTAATATGTATACATATCCATATACATATATATGAAACTATATATATAATATCTATATTATATATTAATGTAGATTCTTTTGTTTAAATTTTATTAAAACTGTTTGGGTGTCCACCCATGAGCATCCTGTTACATATATACTCCCCCTTTTGCTGTTACAATAACCTCCACTCTTCTGGAAAAGCTTTCCACTCGATTTTGGAGCATGACAGTGGGGATTTGTGCATGTTCAGCCAAAAGAGCGTTAATGAGGTTGAACACTGATGTTGGGTGAGGATGCCTGAGGGTGCAGTCAGCATTTCAGTTGCTCAGTTGGCTTGGCTCAGTGCTTTGTGCAGGCTACACCAGCCTTGGCAAAGCATTCTTAGTGCACAAGGACTTTATAATGCTAGTACAATGTAGGGACTCTTAGTTAGGCTTAAAAAGACATCCTGTACAATTGTGTGGTTTAAGTTTTGTTTTGGTTGTGATTGTGAATTTTTTTTCTGTATACTAAATTAATCACTCCATCTTCTGGTCAAAATGGATTACTACTGTTGTACATTATAAGATTAAAATTACCTGTTATTTTCTATAGGTATAGTAGCTTATAAAAATATTTATAAGATATTTGCATCAAACATCAGTGTTTTAGACCACATTAGGATGGAATAAACCTTGTCTCTTTGGTGACACACTGCAAGTATAAAAAGTAACTTTTCCTTGCAAAACTTGTTTTTTTCCACACACAATCCAAACATTCACATTATACAATAAACAAGTTATACTTTAAATATAAAAAGATATGTGCACATTCGGCTAAAACACAACTTACAAAACATCAAAAATGCATTTTAAAAAACAATGCTTGGGATGAACAAATGGTTGACAATTATTGACATGTGAGATGTGTTGAGACAATCCATGTAGAAGAGTTTGACTGATAGATTCTGGTCAGTATATATTTTTTGCCATTGAAACACCCCAAATGTCATATTACTTTCTAAACACTGCGTTTAAATAGAAAAAAAATCCTTAACAATCACAAGTGACACCACATGGATTTGCTGGGCTCTAAAATAATGCTTGTGTGCATGCAGGCCATGTTGGATCTCCAGTGAGTTGTATATTAGCTACAACCAGAGAAGATTAGGAGCAGCTTGGAAAGTAAATGACCTGTATGCATTATAAAGCATGTGGTTCAAGTCCTATTGAGCAATTCACAAAGTACATTCTCTTAAAAGTAGTTTGACATTTTTTACTAAGGTTTTTGGTGAGAGCTGAGGATTTGGAGAATTTACAGATTAAATGAGATGTGTCTGCTGTAAATATTTCTCTTGCTATGTGATCTGGGCAGCTGATTTTTCTTTTGGTGAGGTTATTATAACAAATTCCTTTTGAATCACTTGTCAAAGCTCACTCCACCTTTTCATTAAGGTTCTGTGCTATTATGTATAAAATACTAAGCCCTCTTGGATTGTCTTTTCGCCCCTTTTCTTGTTCAGTCTTTTGGATGTGTCTCAACTCCCATATGTTGTGCTTTTTGTAGATCTTCCGAGTCTGTGGAATCCCAGGTAGAATTACTATTGACATACAGCATCCATATGAAAACATCCAGAAAATGTGCTGCAATATTTTCTGGTTCAAAGTCCTTTACACAATGCTGACCATCTACCATCTCTTGGAGTTTGTAATGTTGCAAAGTTACATTAGTATATACTGCATAAAGAAGGCATTTTGTGATGTGAAGAAAAAGACGAACACAGATTCACTACCATATAAATTGAGTAGAAAGGGTCAGTCAGTCATCCAGCAGAAACAGCAACAGTCCTTTTTTTCAGTGGCCAACTGAAAATACTTGAGAAATCTCGTCCTTTATTCCTAAAATACCGAAAAGGCACTGTGTTGATTTCAGTATCTAGAACTTGTCGTTTTTCCATTTTGTCCATTTCCTATTTCCACACATGTATTAAATCAGATGTCCTTTGAGTGTTATTTAAATTACAGCCATCAAGACTGTAGTATCATAGTAGGCAGGCCTGTTATTTGGTTCTGTTGTCCTTGAAGGCATGGCGATGGTGTTTCTGGGGGGAACTGGCAGACTCCTCTGCAGACCTTTTCCGATGACTGCCAAAAAGTCTAAAGTGTTGATTCCTCCGGCTGTATCTTCTCTGGAAGTTGGAGGCTGGAAAAGAAATTGGGGAACATTTTACATCACATATCTGTTAAAAAAACGTTGTAAAGGTTACAGGTTAGTAAAATCACTACTGACATCATTGTATCAGACTCAAAACAACTATTATTCACTTGCTCTTATTAATCAGTTGCCTTAGCACAAAATATGACATTATGTCAAAATTCAAATGTTAGCAATGCTACAAATAAAACAGAGTTAATATGATTATTTAAAATAGATCATGCTAACTAGCCTTCTCTGTAAACCATTCAAAGTGGCACGTTTTAGCCCCCAGATGTTGCAACAGAAAAGGCGTTGCCCTATTATCAGGAGATTGCAGGCTTGAATGTTGAAAATGTCACAGCTATTCATGGCTGGGAACCAAGGGAGCAAAATGTGTGGTGTCAATCAGAGTGACACTAGCCAGTCTTGAGCATCTATGAGCTCATGTATGAGGAAGAGGGTTTGTGTTACACTGCCCACATGCAGCATGAGCAGTGTTCTGGCTCCACAGGACTCTCAGTAAGCACTCATAAGGCTTAAACCTCCCTGGTTTGTGGCTGTTGTGCGATAGGGGAGATGTGACTGGTGGGTGGGGATTAGTAGGGGTAAAATAAAATATTATATAGACTATGTATATATGACCATCTTCAGTCTTCAAATTGTATCATCTTTAATATGGTGTACTTTCGTTTTAGGCCTGAAGAGCATTTTATAAACCACGTTGTTCCTTTCAAATGTCTCAATACTTACGATTCATGCAAGAAATTTGGGGCATGTCCCAGGAGCCGTCTCCTTTGCAGCGAATGGTGGGAAGATGCCTCTGGATGAAGCCGTCCATACAATGGTATCTCACTAGCGAATTGATTTCATATCGAGGCCGCATCTGCCCGAAGGTTTGAGCATTTGGCACCACAGGTGGCTGACTGCATGACACTATTAGAAGGAAAAATGGGAGAGAAAGAAACACTATTAACAATGCTGCTGCCTAATTTATCCTAGCCTGTAGGGTATTTGCAGCACATCATTTTCAGAAATAAATCAATTCATAAACCATGCTAGTATGGTGATGTTTCTTTTCCTCATAATATGCTAAAAATATATGCACTATGGAGTATATAATTGTAAAGTATAGAGAGTATAGGGACAGGATTTCCCATTATTTCACTGTATTTTCTTATTTTATTTTAATGTACACATACAATATAGAGTATATGGGAGTGCAAAGATTATCACATCCTATAATTTCTGAAATCTGGTTGCATCTTGTAATGAGATTTTAATCCGTATCATGACCCAAACTTGAGATATTATTATCAAAAATACTCAGTATAATTTATCATGGCATTGGAAGACATTTGGAATGGTAAAATAAATTAACAGGACATGCACTTTAGCACTCACCTGTATATCATTGAATAAAATATTAAATATAAATTAGTTATATAGAGAATTAATTTAAAATAGTGTAATATGTATATCACAGATACTACATTTCTACATTATGATGACAGAATCTATACCTGTGCCTTTCTTGCAGGTAAAGGTGAGGTGATAGTTACAGGGGACATCATTCCACTGGCCATCCTCATGCCAGATCATTACCACACAGTCCTCTCCAGAAGAGAAGAAACTATCAGGCTGGTTGGGTCTCCAGTTCTCATATTGCTACAAGAAAAGGAAAAGAATAAGAGTACAGTGAATATATATATAGGAATGCTGACACTGTGCTCTCATGTAAAAGCAAATGAAGCAACTGATGTTTTTTTTTTTTTTTTTTATTGTGTTTGGACAGCAACAATAAATGTCTCCTATTATCCCGCTGCACATAACGCTACTTGAGCTTGGTAAAGCAATGAAAATACATTTATCATATTAAAAAGCTTCATTTATGTCCCATCATACCATATTAGTGAACAAGTCAAGTGTACAGTTCTGAAAAGTCCATGGAGAGTAAAATGATTATCATTATAGCAGGCGGGAACCGTTTCGTTCTTGCATCATTTGAATTATGTAGTAATACATGTGGACCCCATGCTGACTTATCCATCTCTCTTATGCTTCATTAGTTGATACAAGTGTATTAGCCCGAAGGTTATGAATGACTGATATTGTAAACCTTGTGGGGTACAAACAATAGAGCCGTAAATCCATATAGCACACAACAGAGGCCACATGATGTGGTACTACCCGACACAGGCCACATGGTGGTGCAGTCCTCCTCCACATTGTAACAGAAACTAACAGAAGCAGTCTGCAACTCCAGACACAGATCTCGTTTTTATCAGAGTAAAACAAACACAATTCAGGAAATACGCAGCATTTCAGACACACAAGAGTGACGCTAGCTGGGAGTAAAAATAAACAAATTATAATCGTAAATTATAGGGCACATAAAAAGGTCATTTAAGGTCCTGTACAGAGCATTGAATATACCAAAACCATCATCTAATGTCAGTGAGATTAAATTAAATGGATATTATACTAGGATAAGACTGTACTTCTTAGTAAAGATAATGATGAAAAGTACACATCAGAGTCCACATGGGGGTGCTGTGTACCTCCTCACTGCACAATCGCAGCAGATTTTTGGGGAAATCCTGGTTTATGCAAGATCCAGCACAGCCAATGTGGATTCTAAACGGATCGCCAATCTGCTGTTGTCCCATAACCAGGTGGCTACAGTTACCAGAGGATGAACCACACACGAAGCTACATGATGCAAGATGTTGAGTAGGAGCATGCAGTATTTCCTGGGACAGCTTTGGACTCAAACCAGTTTCCTTTCTCTCATATAGCTCTCTGTCAAAGAAGGATGGGACTGACTATAGCTCTCTTAAGACTGAAATAATTCAAACCAGAATGGGACGACATACTTGCAGCCTATTCTGGTCAGTCGACAGAATCAGTCTTCATATAGTCACACAAATGTCCATTCTGTTATATGCTCTTGTCCACTTATCCAACAATAACAAATACTATGTAGCCACTATGATCCACTGATCAGTGCTTTTCTTTAGCATGTCTCAGCTAACCCATATGGACTGAACCGCGTCTGTGTGAGCACTACTCACGCCTGCCATCTTTCAGCAACTTTCTGGATTACAGCTTTAAAGCAGCATGGACCAATTTGCTACGCGTCCTGTTATTACCCTAGTCTAATTCCACAGGCTACCCACTGCTTCCTGCAAACATTTAGTAACGCCATGGTCAAACCTTCAGGACAAGCTTAATGGCATCCTAATTCACACAAATAATCACGCAGCCTATCCACTTCCCTTTCTCCTCTCATGTATATACAGGCACACTATACATGTGGACCACTCACAAACATATGCAAATAACTGTATACAACCCCCATTACAATGCACATTTACAGCACCCCTGGGCTGTGTCCTCCACTTAGTCCCAGGTGCTGCCCATCTGTATGGCTGGTTCCTCTCTATTTTCTGAGGAGAGTTGGTACCTGTCCACACCTGTCAGTTTACACCCCCTGCTTCATTCACAGGTTTATTTTAATCTCTCAGCTGGGAGAGATCTTTTTACCACCCAGCAGACTGCTTATCTCCTGTCCCCCAGGGCGTACTCTCTTTTCCCCAGCTCCAGAATATGTCTTGTATCTTTGAAGTGATAGTCCAATCAGCACCAAACAACCCAAACCAGTAATTAGCCACTTTCCTATCCACTGCATGAATACCACTGAAAGCAAGAGATGGGTTCTTGGAAACACTCCATCACCTCTATATTTACACAAATGAAAAAAAAGGAATTTAAGTTAAGAAACAAGAATCTTTCCCAAAACTCCAGTTATCATGAGAACCAATTTTAGAACCAAATATTGATGATATCTATAGGAAACCATCAAAATTCCCCAAATACGTTTATTTACTTTATTTATTTATAGTTTTTAGACTTTACACTGTACCTCCTCTCACAAGAGGAATCCATAAATTACACTGAACTCTCTTACCATAACATGGCCATCTGTCCACCGGAAATCACTTTCAAACACCTTATCGTTTAATCCGATCCACTGGTAGTCATGACCGAGGCCTGCCAGGAAAAAGAACTGGTTAATTCTTTTGCCATATTAGGCATGCCTGGTCAGTATATAAAAACAAACAAGGGAAAGCCTACACATCTCACTTCCTGTTTCTCAGGCCTGAGATATATAATTCCTTCACGTCTTCTGTTTAGTAATCAGAATGATCTTACTTGACTATGCAGTGAAACAATACATGACTATGTAAATGTCTGGGCAATATAAAAACTCTTATGAACTAAGGATATGTGTATTTTAAAATAAAAGTCATATCATTTAAAATGGAAACATGAAATTTTGCCACTGACACATACAGTAAGTATGATATTGTATCGGTTGACTTGTGGGCATATTCCTTACTTATCATCCTCTATTGACAACTCAATCATTAATATTTACTTATTAATGTTATAGCATATTAGAAATACTGACAAAATGATCTTTACAAAGTCTTAAGACCAAATTAGAACATTTAGACTTACGGTTGATAAACTGCTGTTCCTCATGGGACAGAACACTAGTAAGGTGACCACCCAGGATGCGGCATTCGTGCTCTGCTACATCCCAGCTACGCCTGTGGGGGAAGTATCTGTAGCAATGGCCTTGAAACTTATGCCATCCATAACTGCATGTTTCTGTGTCTGCAAAGAGAAATACAACAAATATGCAGTAAGACTGACAGAAAGATTTGGTTTAGACAGTAAAATGCCTATTAACTTAAATCTATTTAAAACATATCAACAGTAGTGAATGCAAAGATATATTTTAGTAAACTGGGACTTTAGTAAACTGGAACTATAAATCTGTTTCATGCACTTTTTGACCTCTACTGCTCTTGCTGACGGGCTTTAGACTTTATCTCCCTTTTTATACTTGTTGTACACTACACACCACTACACTAAATGAAACCTGCGAGGGCAAGTTTAGTACTTGGGTTTTAACTTCAGCTGAAAGAGTTGTCTGTTTTAATAGGTCTATTCACCTCGATTATTGTGTAAAGATATGACTTGACACTGGAACGCAACCTTTTCCATGTTTTAAATGCTCAAGTGGCCACTTTGCCTGCTATCTTCGTGTACAGCGTTTCTACAGTAACTGATTTTCAAAACACTGCAACAAGTGAGTCATGAATATAAACTATGAACCATGTCACTTTTTTTTCACATTGGCAAATGAGCCATAGGTAATAAATCACTGTAGATGTGTCTGACCAGACCAGCCTTGGGCTGCACTGTTTCTTAAATTAGTTGAAATGCCATGGATTTACCCTGGCAGAGACACTAATGACCAGCGGTTAATCACTGAAATGGCCTTTTAAGGAAAGATGCTGAAGGAAAACTGCTGGAATATATACATACATACATATATATTTATTTATTTATATATTTTTTAAGACATATCACAGTCTCCTACTTTGGTAAACTAATGAACTGCTATTACTAAAGGGATTCATTTTTTGTTTGTTTAGGATAATCTTTTTGATTCAGCTCTCTTGGCTTAAACCCTGTGCATTTCTGGATTGGGAGAAGTCTAAGAATCATGAGCAGCTGTGTGTGGAAAGGTCCAGACACCCAAAATGAATCACCCCTGTATAATTTCAGCACACATAGTGTGTTACATGGACTGTTTAAAACAGGAGCTTCAAAAGTGATCAAAATGTTTGTGCTATTATTTTTCTCTAGCATTTATATACCATTATACTATTCTTTACTAGGTATCATGGAATAAGCCCTATGAAAGTTTGAGTCTTCATAAAGGATTCCAGCAAGAGTATATTCTAATCCTAAAAAAAAAGTGTTATATCTGTACCTTCTTCACAGACAGATCCTCTGTAGCTTGGTAGACACACACAAGTAAAAGAGTTTATCCCATCTACACAGGTACCCCCATTACGACATGGGTTGGGGTGGCACTCATCAATATCTAAATAAAGATTAAATGAAGGAGCGAGATTTACATTACTGTCATACAGATGTCCATGACTATATTTTGTTAAAAGGTTCATCATTGCATATCCATAGATACCTATTTCACAATGGTCACCAGTGTATCCAGGTAGGCAGCTGCAAATCTGGACATTACCCCTTTTCAAACATGAGCCACCATTCATACATCCATTATCAGAACATGAAGAGACAGCTGTAGTTAAAAAAACAAACAATGGACACAGCATTGTTTAAATGACTTCAGATAAAGTAAAAGCGTTTATATAATTCAATTCTAATTCTGGATATAAATTATAATTTATAAACGTACCTGTTAAACATAGTATAGATCTGAGAAATACTTAAAATTCGATTTTCAAAATGATGTCATACCTTCAATATCGTATGCCTCTCCAATAACTGTGTATCCTAAGTCCAAGTCCAGTCTAGGCCTCTGTGTTACATCCAGTACCTCTGGATTAGGGGGCGAGCCCTCAGCCAATATGGTTTCATCAGAAACATCTTCAGGAGAAGCTGTTGTATCAGGATGTATTTGAATTCCATCAGCTGATGATGTGGTGTAGTCTGTACTCTCCGGAATGGCAGCTGAAGTTTCCTCAACTTGCCCAGTTGTCTCTTGTTTCTCTGATGCATTTTCCTCATCTACAGATGATGGTATAACAGTGTTTACCTCTTCTTTGTTGGCTTCATAAGTAAAGGGCTCCCTAGGTGACACGGTGGGTAATCTTTGTAAAGGATTTTTGTCTGAAATGCTTGGCCACTCAGTGCTGCTGACTGATGTCTTAATCTCATATACTGAAGTGCTTTCAACAGAAGCCTCACTCTCAGGCTTTGAGGAGGTCTCAGAATCAATCCATTCTGGTTTAGACTCTACAAAGGAAGGCTCAGGGGTGGCATCACTATGCTGTGTCACATCAGTGTCTGTCTCCATGATTGGTATTTCCTGAGTCAACTCCACTTCTTGATTCGTGCTTTGGGCATACTCAGTATTCTCGCCATTGTCTGAGGTTGAGGTATGCTTTGAAGGCTGGACTCCAGGTGTCAATTCAAACATTGCTTCAGGTTGGGATTTTGGTGTTGTGAGTCTTGGGGGTGCGTACGTTGTGCTATCCTTATGTTTAGATACTGGTACCAGTTCATCTAAATGAGTGGTGGAAAAATCTTTGTGATCTGTTGACGCCTCTGAGACAGATGTTTTACCTCGGGTTGAATCAAATAATGGTGTCTCTGTGCTTCCTGGTACTGTCTCTGTTGAAACCTTATCTTTCTCTTCAACTCTTTCAGCTTGCACTATATCTGTTACCTCATATTCAGTGGTTGGTTGTATTTTTATGTCAGATTGTATAGTAGTTCTAACACTAGTATCAATCTCAAGCTCGATGTCTGGACGTACTGTGGTCTCGATCTCATTTTCAGATGCACCATTAGTAGTCAAATCTGCAGATGGCATCTGTGAAGAAACCACAGTTGAAGCTTGTTCTTCTGCTACCTCATTGGTCTGCATGTTGTTTTTTAAAAGGTTGAAAACAGACGTAAAGGATGACTGAAAGAATTTGACAGTACTAGTGAGTAAAGAGTCATCAGTTGCGGCTGTAGCAGTACTCTCAATAATGGAAGTGGTACTTTCTGTTACTGACTCGTCAACATGAGGGATTGATGTTCTTAGTTCTTCATGATCTGTAGTCTGTGCCATATCTTGTGTAACTACTTTCTTATGAGAGGTCGTAGTCTCAATGATATCCGACCCACTAGACACTGTAAGTTCTGATATGAGACCCGAGCCTTCTTCTGTGACACTTTTCTGGGAGACTGAAATAAATACTGATGGTTTAGGGTCGGTGGGCTTCTCTGTATTATATCCAGAGGTTACAGATACAGTTTCATGTACAGTAGAATGAGCATCTTCTATAAAGGCTGTGGGCTTTGAGCTTGCAGATGTAGGGACACCTGGTTCTGAAGTCTGCATTCCAGAGCCTTCTACAGAAGCACTGTATCCTGAGAAATGATCAGTCTCTGTGTCAGGAGACATCGAAATAGTATAAGTCTTGGGTGTTGCCTGGGTACTTCTAACTCTAACCTCTGTTGTAGAGGCCGCATCCTCAATGGTTTTAGGTTGACTGGTGGTGGTATGGCTGGGTTCAGTGATGATGTGACTGTGCTGACTGGTAATGTGGACAGACTCGGTAGTGGTAAATGAAGGCTCATTAGTACTGTAAGTAATGTGCGAGGTGGCCTGACCAGAATGGGGTTTTCTAGTATCGTAATGTGTAGAACTATGAACGGAATGATGGGTTGTTTGAGCGGAATGTGTAGACGGAGATAAGTGTGGAGTCACCTTTGAAGGATCAACGGTTTGAACAATAAACCTTTCATCAAGAATATCAACAGCGAATGTTGGTTTTGTTTCTGTTTTCTCAGCTTTTTCGGAGCTGCTTACATCTATGCCTTTAGCTGTTGGCCCTTCCAATGGTGATTGAGTAGACAGGTGTGAATCTGAGAATGGTAACACAGGACGGTCTGTCCCAGAACCTTCTGATTCCTCTGTCAGTATACTTGAGGACTGAGGTGTCATGGTGACAGCTGATATACCAGCTGCTTCCTCTGTGATGATTGTGGAGGCAAAATGTGATGAGGGTTCCAACACTGAAACATTGTCTGCATCAATGATAATGTCATCTTTAGTAATAAACTCTGTTTTCGTGCTGTGGTCTGTCATGCTGTCGGTAACTGTTGAGAATAGATCATCTTCATCTTTTATCTCTCCGGTTAATATAATAACAGAGCTTGTAATCGATTTGGTATCATGAAGCCTTGCGGTAATTTTGCTAGATTTAATCTCACTACTAGATGGGACAACTGTTGTAACTTCTTTATCCGTACCATCTTGGTATATGACAGAAAGAACTGGAGTAGTCAAATCGGAGTTTGTCACCACTGACTGAGGTGAGGTGTGGACACTGACTTCATCCACAATTGTGGTAAATGAACTCTCTGTGGGCAAACTTGTGGTTAGGGAAAATTGTGTAGAAATTTCTAAATAGCCTTCAGTATTCTCAGGTTCCTGAATCTTTTCTGTACCTTTAGTGGATGTGGCACTTTGCGTAGTTGCTTCTACAATGACATTTGTAGAATTTTCCAGTTCACTACTAGTAGTAACTAGCATTTCTTCACCAGAACCTCCATCCTCTTTAAAAGGTTTCAGTGTCCCTTTGTCAACATCTGTTGTTGAGACTACAGACTCATTGTCAACATCCTTTGATGTGAAATGGATTGAATCTGTTCCTAAAGTCATTGGCACAATGGTTACAGTTGACTGTTTGCCCAAACCGTCTTCATTTGTTAAGGCAACTGAATGTGTGAAAGTTGATGTGGGGACAACTGATGGCAGGACTTTGATCTCTGTGTGTGTTGATTCTTTTGTTTTTTCTGTTGTTGTATCCAATGATGGAGCTTGGGAAGGAGCAGCAGACTCAATATTAGCACCAGAACCAGAATATTCAGTGCCTTCATCCTCCGCTCCACTACCATCTCCGCTACCAGAATCCAAAGGTACAGCTGTAGTTTCTCCTTGAATCGGACTGGGCATTGTTGAAGTAGATTCAGATGTGAACAAGGTATACTGAGTGGATGTCTCATCACTTGTGTGGTGATCTAGTGTGGTCTTACTCTCACTGGTTTCAGCCTCATCTGTTTTCACAGCAAAGTCTGTATTTACCTCAGTTGTTGGCATTTCTGATCCTTCAACCTGGTTCAAGGCTGAATTATTTACTGTGGCTTCATATGTGACCGGTGTTGTTGTTACATATTCAGGTGTAGGATTGGCAGATGGTGAAGATGACGCAAAGACAGTAGATAATACATCACCAGAACCATCATCATCAGCCCCTTCAGTTTCAATAGTAGTGTCACCACTGCCAGACTCTATGGAAGAAGACGCTGAATCTGTTTGTTCTGGGCCTAATGGAATTTGTGAAGTCGATTGTGATGATAACTTTGTAGAAAGTGTGCTGGTTTCAACATCTGAGTAATCCAATGTGCTCTTTATGTAACTAATTTCTGCTTCATCAGTTCTTACAGAATATTCTTTACTTGCTTCAGTTGTTTCTGATATATTTTCAGCAGATCCTTCAGGTTCGGAAGACTCCTGATCTGTGCTTGAGGCCCCTAATGTTTCCATGTTGACAGTGGTTAATGGTGAATATGTGGCATTATGTAAACTTTCTAAGTGAGATGTATGAGACGTGCTTGGTGAAAAATGGTCTGCAGTTAGAATTGAACTGCTAGTAGTGGTGAAGCTCTCTTTAACACCAAATGCTGAAACAGATGTTGGTGAGGTGACAGATACAGTGTTAAGAATGACCTCATTTTGGTCCCCAGAACCATCATCAGATGTTAAGACTGTACCTCTCACTGTTGATTGGGCAAAATCCAAAGAAGCCTCCATAGCAGTTGAGTGTACTGGCACCTCTGTTCCCTGAACTGCCTCTGATTGGGTTGTTAATACATCTTTAGTAAATGGAGCTTGTGAAGGAGGAGTGGACTCAACAACTGTGTTAGAGTAATCGCCAGAAACATCGTCATCCTCTCCACTTTCTTCACCAGAACCCTCTGACTGTGGTATTTCTTGGGTTGGAGCTGAAGTGATACGTGACTCTTTAGAAACTATATTTGCACTTTGAGGCCCTGACGTTTCTACATATTTAGTACTAAATGGTGACTCTGTTTTGTAACTGCTAGTTCCAACCATTGTGTCAGTTGTGCTTTGGTTGAATTCATCAGACTCTGATGTTGTTTCTGTCTCTGCTGAGCCAGACTCTACTGGGATTAATTGTGTATGGCCAGCTGTAAATGTTCTTGCTGTAGTCGTAGAAATACTCTCTTTTGTTCCGGTCTGTGTTGTTGTTGTCTTCATGGCATGGTCATCTGTAACAGTACTATGCACTTGCATAAAAGAGGTTGTATTCAAATTCTCAACACTGCTCTCACCAGAACTGTCATCCTCAGGTAGAGAATGTAATAAGATTGAGGTGGCATCAGGACTTGTTATGGTTGATGATGGCATTTCAGTCTCTGCTCCTTTTGTGTCATGTGTTTCCACTTTTATGGTTGCTCCATCTGAGGTGGTAATCGGTGTTGAAGTATGGCTTATGATCATTGCAGTTGCTTCTGCAGTAGTTTCTTGGTCTCTGGCAGGCTCGTGTGTAGAAGGGACTGTAGATGGAATACTGAATGCAAAGACTGGGCTCTCTGATGACCTTTCTAATACTGTGCTCTCTGAGTGAGGTAACAGTTTGCCATCCCATGCTGGTATTGTGGACATGAAATAATCTTCGTCCAGGTCAGTTGTTTTCTTTTCTGAATTCTCTGTTGAGAAGATCGTTTCAGAGGAATCAATAACAGGCACTTCAGATGACTTTAATGGCACTTTGGTTGCTATTGTTACTGGGCTTTCAGGACTCTGGTCACCTGAGCCTTCCACTGATATCACAGACTGAACTGTGGCAGTTAAGGGTTCTTGTATGATTTCTTCAGCAATACTGCTAAACTGCACTCGTTCTGTTGTGGCCTCCATATTGATGTCAGTACTTGAAAAGGCTGAAGGAGAAATGGTAGACTGATTTGCTTCCATTTCATCTGAAACAGTCTGGACCGACATTGTTTCATCAGATCTCCAACCTGTAGAAACATCTGCAGTGGTATTTTTTTGTTCAACATGGGTTGTAGTAAAAACTGCTGATGTGGTCGGCATTACATGTGACTGATCTCCTGAGCCATCAGCTTCAGAAAATGTAAAGATTTCAGAATGTATCCTTGATGGGACAGTGCTTGTAACTGTTATCTCATCTAAACCTACTTGTTCTTGTGTGGAGAATATTTTTTCTGAAGAATCAATAAAACTACTCTCTGATGGTTTGGCTAATACTGCTTCTTCTGTTTGGAGCCCCACCATTTCTGGAATTGGTGGTCTGTGCGTTGTCATGGCATCAGACTCCTTTGTTGCAGTATGTTCTTCTATTGTAGGCTTTGTAAAAGTGTAATCATGGGTTTCACCACCTGATCCCTCCACTTCAGCTGTTAACAAGGATGTTGTTGATGTAATGCTTTCTATGTCCTGTGCAGATGTTTTTGAAATAGCTTGCTTTTCAGTAGTGTCAAGTGTGGATATATTGTCTGTCGGATGTGTTGCAGACATAGGGGTCTCCGTAGTAAAAGCATACCCATTGATTCCCAAATCAGTTGCTGAGTAGTTTGAGGCTGAGTAGGTAATATCTGTAGTGTCAGTAAGAGAAGGCACTAATGGTGTCTCTTCACTTGTTGTACTTTTCTGTGGCACCTCTGTTACTTGAAAAGTATCTGGTTCCTGCCCAGACCCTTCTTTAACAGGAAGAGAAATTTCCTCAATGGTGTCTATTGACTGAGAAGGCCTGACTGCTGAGCGAGTTGTTGGAGTTGCATTTGTTGGGACTGCAGATGGTTGATGTGGCTTTGGCGAAGAGCTTCTTTCCACCATGATCCCAGTTGGAGTATTGGGTAAGAAGAGTCCCTCTTCCATGAGAGTCTCATTTTCAGGATCTGGCACTATAGATGATGGAGGAATGGACTCTTTGTCATTAAAATATTTTGACCCCACTGTGCTGAAAGAAATAGGCATTTGATATGTTACATCTTGGCTTGACTCAGGTGACCCATCTTGTGTTGCACCAGTGTCCACAGGTAAGTTATCAAAATTGGACAATGTCTCTAATTTTTCTTCTGGTTGTGTCTGGTTTTGAGAGGACACACTCTCAAATACACGTCCTTGTGCTTCGTTATCAGCAATAGAATTATCTGGCTCAATGGTCACCTCATGTTTGCCATTTATAAAACTAAGTGTTGGGGTGCTGGTGGCTGTAGGAGAGGAGAAGTCAAATGTAGTCTCTTTATTGTGCCAGATAGGCTCACCTTCCACAAGGGAGGGAATAGGCTCATCAGGAACCACAGGAATAAAAGGAATCTGGTCCAGTTGATCTATAAAAAGTATGTAGTATATAGTAAACATTTAAATATCACTTGTTTGCAGTATTTTTACATGATTGTATTATAAACTAGCTAATAAATGACCAACACTTAATACAGAAGCAATCACAGTGAGGCAATATAATCATGGAGTTGGTAGATCAAAGGTAAGTAAGTTAGTCATGTACTTAGTCACAAAAATAATACACTTGGCTTTATTGATCTGATGTGGTACTGATACAGTATATGAATAATGCCCCTTACTCACAAAGCTTGTACAAATCATATAAAAACAAAACATAAATAACCAAAAATATAGTTTTAAAATTCCATTATAAATGTAATAAATAAGGTTCAAGTTCTTTACGCCAAAAAAATAGCTTTCAGTGGTAATTATTTTCATACAGTGCTAATGAAAATAGTAATAGCAAGTATAGCAAAGGCATTTTTGATTATATCCAACACAGCAAGCAGAAAGCTTAGCATTGCCAAGCTGTCAGAGTCAGGTCTTTGAGTAGGACTATCTCTAATCTCTTCTCTGTTGACTCCAAACCTGGCTCCAAACTCTGTTCCAAACCTCATCTGGCATTAACATCAGCACAAAAACTGTGTGCCAATGGCTTCATGGCAAGAATTTCTATGGCTGAATGGCACAATGGCAAGCATCGGAAGGAATAGTATAAAGAACACTGCCACTGGACTCGGGGTTGATCTAGGCTTTTGGACAACTGTATGCATCCAACTTTGTGGGGACAGTTTGGCGAAGACCCTATTCTGTTCCACCATGACTGTGCCCCAGTGCACAAAGCAAGATCCATAAAGGCATAGTTGGGTAATGCTGGTCTGGAAGAACTTGACTGGCCCACATAGAGCCCACATGAACACCTTTAACCCTACCCAACACCTTTGGAATGAACTAGAACAGAGATTGAGAGCCAGGCCCTCTCGTCTGACCTCACAAATGCTCAAATGCCACAGACACACACTAAAATATTGTAGAAAGCCTTCCCAGAAGAATGGAAGCTGCAAACAAGCCTTAATACCCTTAATGCCTATGTATTTAAAATGCAATATCATAAAAGCTCCTGTAAGTATAAGGTGTAGGTGTACCAATACCTTTGTCTATACAGTGTATTTCAGAGCAGTGATGACTGTTGCCAACTATGTGTCTGGTAAGTAATGTCACATAAAATATCCTGGGCCATGATCATAAGAGTAAGTCAAATCAGACACAAATACACCCTTGTGCTGAAGTCATTACATCAGTAATGTAAGCACCTCTGAGGGAACAGTCTGGTCAGCATTTATGACCTAAATACATGTGCTACTTATGGTGTTGTGTTTGGTAATATCTCGGCCATAGATATTTTGTTTAAAGTCAACTGACATGAAACCAGCAGTAAAAAATAATATACATTTCAGCCTAATTGGCATAAACCCATTCTTAACTACAAGATTAAGATAGATATAAATATTTAATAAAATGATGCGCAGGGTGTGACAACATTTTGGTATTTATACATCACCTAAAATCTGGTTAACCGATTACGATGTCATGGGCACACCCGGTCATGGCCAATAAAAAGCAGTAAACACTTTCTGTAGACGCTCACTGTTCAGCTGTCCTTACAGAGAGTGGTGACATTACTCTGGTGGTGACATCAGCCTTGTTGTGGCAGCCAGTCTTTACTGTGCTAATAAGCATCTGTGCTTATTCTGGTGGTGTGCCATGATTTTTTTTTTCTCTGCCAAGCTTCCAGAAACCAGAGAGGGAAAAAAAACAGAGACAGCCTGTTGTGTGCTGTCTCTTCCACTCTTGGTCAAAATGAGTTGTGAAAAACCTGGCAACTAAAAACTGGCAGCTAATTGTCTCAGGTCTACTTCCAAAACTGTTAGTATAACTAGATGAGTGTAAACCTGTCTAAATCTCCTCAGTAACATAGAAATGTTTAACATGGTCTGATTTAACATGGTCAAATTTAATTTCAGGACTGAACATAGTACAGCTCAGTTGCCTTGTTAAAAACAACTGTCTCACAGCTGTATTTAAGTGGGGAAAAACAACACTGTCCATTTTCAAAAGTTTAAGTTATATTTGTTTTGCTCCAGATGTTCACCATACTTAAAAAAAATCGGACTGTTTGAACAGACTTTAAAGAAGATGTCAATTTTAAATACAGAATTCTAGCAATTCATTAGAGAATATAAAAACTATAAAAAACTAATATTTGGTTATTAGAACATATGGAAGCTATTTACATAGAAACATATAAGTCATATAAGATAAATTTCCCTTAATAATTAGTGATAAATCAAGTTTAAAGACAAGCTTATACCAATCTTTAACTGACACGATGGCAGGATCTAAAAATAAGATGAACGTGGTTTCACACCAATTGTGAACAAAAAATATATGTCTAATAAGCGCTTTGATTAATCTCCGATTATCCAGAACAAAGCACATTTACAAAATCATCCTGTTGAGAGACCTCATCAAATCCTCACATAAAATCCAAGGAGGGCTCATTAAATCAGGTCGTTAGCATGGCCGTGAATTTTAAACATTCGCCTCCTTTTTACCAGTCTGTATGACAGGGTCGATGGGAACATTACTTACCCTCCTATATTTCACTTTTACTTGCAAGATATGTGATTTAATAATAGTTCACTAATGTAATAAATGTATGTACATGGCTGTATTAAATTTCCTTTAAATGCAGTTGTCATATTACGGTAATTGTCCAGTAAAAAGTACAATAAAGTTAAAAATGTAACATCTTGAAATCTTTGGGAAATATTTCAAGTTGGTGACTTAAATAAAAAAAATTACACAGGGCAAGTTGCTGAATTTTTGCTGAATTCTGGGCTTCCTAATCAGATTATGAGAATTATTGCTTTAAGGCACTGGTGGATTTTTCTAAACAGAAACATTCAAGAAAGGCTAATCAATAGCTTCTCAACTAAAACCTTTTTTCTCTTTGCTGTCAAAAGTAACACAGTGTAACTTATAGCAAAAAGCGAAAATTAAATCTTAATGAATATGCTGTAGATTTTCTAAAAAGATAATATATTAATGAGGAGATGGCAAGAACTGAAATTAACATCTAGTAAATTGAGAGTACATTTCGGCAGGAATAGGCCAAGGTCTCACTTAGTGTCACATTAATAAATTAATAAAATATTGTTTTTTAACAATATGGCTTACACTCGTGTTACTTAGTGGCTTATAAAATAACACTTAATATTTTGTTGCAATATTAATGCATGTTATTTTTTATAACACACAACAACCGTTCAAAATTGTTGTCATGAAACCATAATAATTGGGTGTAATGTTGCCTATTTTATCATGGTTTTAATTTCAGTTGTCAAACGAACGCTATAATGGCAATGTTTTGGATAACCAGATGCATTTTGCTGTAAAAGAAAAAGGACACAATACTGAATACTATGGGATGTGGTAACATCTGTTCTACTTGCATCTCACAATAAAATAAATTCATAATATAATCTATGTCCTTAAAGGATACGCAGTGCATCAAATTAAAATCCTGTCTTTTGTAAGAAAAAAGACTAACAGAATGAAAATAATTCTTTGACAGAATCATATTTATGTTTTTAATTAATGCAAGGTCAGAATTGCATGTACCAGAGACAGGCAAACTCCACCCTATAACTCTTTATAACTCATCCTATAATGAAAAACTCTGCAATTCTAAATAGCACTTAAGACTGTGGTTATGTTTGAGGTCTGAATCAAAGTGAATCGTGTCTGGATTAAATTCTCAGTATGTGGGCGTAAGTCAGCGCTCTATAAAGCTAATCTGAAGACAGATATTCAGCACCCTGGAGAGCACTGTCATTAATAATATGTATACATGAGGCAAGAAAAATTGTATTTTGACTCCTTAAGGCTAAATTATTCAATTGTAACCAAGTCTTAATCTGATTCATGTGATTAAAACAAGTGAAACACTGAAAGCAAACCTCACATTTAATAAAGCAATAAAACTCTTGAAATTAACAAAATATCAATGTTCTCACTAATTAATTAAATATTTAAAATTAATATTTAAATATGAATACATGAATAATAAGATATCAAAAAATAACAAGAGTCTTACCTGTTTCATTCTGCTCGTGAATGTTAATGATGATCACTTGGACAGATGCGCCATCTGTACATTTTTTGGTGCTTTTTTCAGGAGTTATGGTCACAGCTTCACCGCTACCATCTGGTGTACCCGAACCTGATTCTTCTACCGTCACCATAGTCGAATCTGATTTCTCAGCCTGTATTTCACGGCCTACAGGAGTTGTTAGCTTCATCGGCATGGCAACTGTGGGTGATGCCGATATGATACTGGGTGGTACCGTGTGGGTCGTGAAAGACAAGGTTGCATCAGTAGTAACTGGCATGGTATCAAGTGCATCTGTGGTATCTATAACTTCAGTGATTGTCTGTGCAGGTGGAGGTCCAGCCATAACACCAATTTCGGTGGCTTTATCGTTGCTGTCATCATAATCCAACTCTGTAATTTGAATTTCCTCTGTAGGGTTTATCTCACTTATGGTGGTAAGATGCACGTTGGTGATGTCAGGCAGAATTGTTTCATCTTTTGCTGTACTTGACTGTAAAACTTCAACAGATGTACTGATTAACTTTGTGGGTTCTACTGTCAGATCAGGGATCGTGTGCATGAGATCAGAGCCTGTCTCTATTTTCTCCTTTTCCAGAATAGATTCCTCTGTTTTCCCTAGTGCAAACATTGGCTCAGTGCTGACATTAGCTGACATTAAAACATCAGGTGGAACTGTACCTATTTCAATTACTTTGCTATCTTCAGATTTTCCTGTTGGAGTCTCAGGGACAGCAGGACCAGCTGTTGTGGATATTAAGCGCTCTTCATAATCTTTGGTTTCCAACACATTCCTAACGTCTGCGAGAATGGTTACTGAGTCATCGACTTTTAAATCCTCTGTGATAGCTGTTACATGTTGGCTACTTGGTGACTCAGTACTGCTTGATGGGACCATGCTGGTGGAAAACATGAAAGGAAAGTCAGTCAGGCCCTTCTTCTCAGAGTCATCTATGGTGGTCTGTGCGTAAATGGATGTTTTTGGCTCGAGGGAGGACTCAGAGAAAGCAGTCTGGTCTGTGGTTGAAGAGGCTATAGAGGGTGAGGTTGTGCTGACACCCTCAACTGTAACATCCACCCATGTTGTCTGGTTGTGTAGAGTCTCGTAACCTAAAGTTAAACACAGAAATATTCTCTGATCCGCTGTAAAGGTCACAAACAAGTACAGCTGTCAAATATAAAACAGAGGAAGAACAGGTGTTCTTCCAGTGAATGACTGTTATCAACCTAGCAGTGCATTTCCAGTATAGTGTGATTATGCTACTGTTTCTGTAGTTGTGTAGCTCATACATAGGCATGTGCATCCACATAATCCACAACTAATTATTAAACATGTTTTCAGCAAACTTTGTTTTTTAGCTTGTTTTGTTGTATATAATACAAACTGGACAGACAGATAGACAGATCTTTGCAAATAAGTCAACGTAGAAATGATTATATATTTTTCTCTTTGTTGAACAGCACATTTTCTCAATCTATTTTATTAGTTCAGAGTTCTGAACAATCAGATTAGAGAATTCAACAGCATTGTGGTAAAAAACTTTCTATTGACCAAAAGATTGTAATTCTGTAACATTATATCAGTCAAAATAAGAAATAGAATGTATTTGCGTATCTAATAGAATTTAAATCAGCAATTAAACAAAATAAATATACATTTTTAATATATAAATATTTAGTGTTGCATACATTCTTTGCACACAAGCTTATCTTTTAACACCCGCTTACATTTACATCAGTCTGGGAATCTATATTTGTTTGTTACTGTCCTATCCTCTGGGAACTCCATTTCCCAGAATTCTATACTTGCCATGCCCTTTCTCATCCAACCCACTTTGTGTCGCAGGTTTTCTAATCACACTCACCTGCATCACATTAACTAATCACATCTTTACCCTGAAATATGTCTTAGTTGCCTTGAGTAAGTTTTTCCTCTGCAATGTTAAAGCTTGTAACTGCTGATATTATTTTTAGATCTTTTTTTAAAGTTTTTATATCTCTGCTATTCTGTTTAGGGGGGAAAAATGTAT
>JAOVVF010000028.1:8967193-8983024 GCA_028565595.1 Duopalatinus emarginatus | reverse complement strand
CACACACACACACACACACACATATATATATATATATATATATATATATATATATTATGTGTACACAATCAAGATTGAAGCTGTTTTCGAACGTCATGATCGTGGGGGCATTTAAGGACGTAAAGGAAAAATGTTTACATGACCATCGTGTTCTGTCTATTTTCATCATTTACCTTTTTAGTTTCTTTTTAATTCCACTAGTAATCTGATTGGGTATATTTAGAGAATGGCACTACACATGAGAGAAACTTTCCTTCTGCACCAGCACATCTAACCACACCTCTTATTAACATCCATTCAAACCAATTCCATTTGTCTCTAGGTCCCTCTGCACCACATTGCTCATAAAATACCTAAAATATACAAATCTGGCATTTTTTGTGTGTTTGCCATGATCCTAAGAATAAAGTACCTTTGTTTTCTTTTCTTTTTTTCATGCAACTAATTCAGTTTGACAGGTTAAAACAGACAGTTTTCTCTATTTTTAGCTATTTTACTTTTGTTACTCTGCTGCTTAAAATGACGGACCACATTTGGCTGAACGTTAAATTAAATGAAATACAAGGTCTCATGATGTTTTCAAATAATCACTTGTATATCTTCCCCCAAGTTTACGTGTATGGAAATCTCTCTGCTGTAATGTCGCATGGCCTATAGCCAACACTCCAGCTGTTGTATATTAAGTGCAAAGACCCTCCCCCCTTTTCTCCAGCTATATCTGATGTAAGGTGCAAGGCATTCTTTTCCTTTCCAAAAAGAAAAAGAAAAACCTCCAGACATTGGTCTGTTTCAGTCAAAGAGCATTTAAGCTTTCACTATTCGTTTCTGCGGAAAAATGTGGACATGGCTTATTTCTTATAAAGAGCACTCAGTGGCCTCTATGCAAATGGTGAACAGCACTTAACACCACGTGAACCTTTTTAGAGTGACCTAAAATAGACCAACAAACAAGCAGGTCACAGTGTCCCGTTTTAGGGTGACCCCTGGGGTCCAATACTTATCACAGCAGGCTGTCATTTTGGGTGAGCGCCTTGCCTAGCAGGAGGTGAGTTATCTAAATTAGCCTTAGTTGAAAAGATAGAGCCCCCACACCAGGGCAGAGGTCAGCAAGACTTGTTAATTTAGGAGCTATAGTGGTAGCTTTATTCATTATCTCCCAGTCTGTCCTGATAACCGTGAGCACAAGTGACAAAGACAACAGGGAGAGTCTGGTTGAGGAAGTAAGTGGTAGACACAAGAATAAAGGGTAAAAAGAGATACGTAAGCACTTTCTCATGCTGTTTAAAGACTTGAATGGGCTCAGGGGCATCCGAGTGAAAGTGACCTACAAGGTTTTTAAAACTATTGTAATCAGCCTTTGTGTCAACTTTTTCTAAAAATGTTAATGAGTAAAGAAGTCGTGTGAATCCTAAATGGATTATTTAGTGAGATTAACTCCATGTAGTGATATGACGGATGGAGAAATTTGCCTAAATCAGAATGAGTTATGTTTCCTGTTAACCAAGCCCAATTTGATTTCCTAGGGAAACGAGTGGAAACCCAAAGTAAAATGGAGTGAGGTCAAGGAACAACTGCACACATACACAGTCTATTAAAACTTGTATAAACTTTTCCAGTTTCTTCTAGTCTCAACTTACACGAAACTTCTCAGTTTAACAAACAATGTGCTTAGATGCACACACAGTCTAAGCTTCTGCCTGGATTTAATGTCAGTGATGTGGGAAAGGACAGAGTTATTGACTCAGTGAAATGCACGCCAACATGTGTGTGTGTGTGTGTGTGTGTGTGTGTGTGTGTGTGTGTGTGTGTGTGGGAGTGGGAGTGCTCATAAGGGTGGGGAAGAGATTACGTACACTCTAAGAAATGACATCAAGAAAAACTGGGACTCTGGTTTAACAATTGTCCTCTGTTTCTTCACCTACTTCATGCACTTACTGGCTATTAGTTCCTAAGTGGCACAACTGTTTGCTTTATCATGACATGTTCAAATCCTGATGCCACATTGATTGCTATGAGGGTGAAAGCATTGGCCTCTTAGACTGGTTGCGCAATAGGAATGACTCAGCTAGCAGATGTGATTTGGCTAACTAAACTGGAAGAAAACTATACCTAAAAAGGACAGTAGATGTTGTAAAATGCAAAAGGGTTTTTTACCAGTGTAACAGTAGGCTCCCAGTTTCATGTCAGGGTCAGGGAAGCCTGTCTGGTTGCGGAACAGGTACATCGTGCGAACTCCGAGCAAACCTCCACCACATTGTGTTCTGGGTATGGCGACAGGATAGCGGGCACTTCCGTCAGACAACCAGCCATAGTCACAGCGGTCTAGACCTTTTCTCCAGGCGGAGTGAAGCTGACCAGGTGAGGCCAAGATGGCATTTCTTTGCTGACACTCAGACTTTGCTTCCTCAAATGTCATCTTATTTGTGGTAGGTGCAAAGAACACATCACCTGTACAAATGAATGTATATTTTGGTAACTATAAATGAAATAAAATAAAACAGCTGAAATAAAAGTAAATAGAATACATCCTCATCCATGCATTGCAAGTGTAATTAGAAAATCATGCCAAAATGGAAGAAAAACAGCAGTAAGTGGTGTGTTTGTTTTACCAAGCTGTTTTATATGAATAATTCACAATCAACACAATGAATATCCTCAACCTCAATTCATTAATTACTGGAGAATTTTACAAGCCACTGCAAACAAAAGGCTGATTAGGTTAACAATCAAAGCACTGGGTGTTAATTAGTGAACATCTGTCTTTCTCCACTCTGGCCACCATAGTAAACCTTCTCCAAACACAGGCATCTCTTCCAATTATTATATTATAGTGAAGTATTGCAGACACCAGAGACAGTTTATGTGTTTGGACATTTGATCAGTGGTGCCTGCTGTTTCAAAGCGTACATACACATGATTGTACAGTAAGTCTATCTTGTTCAGGCGATATTTAATTCCACATACAGAGAAACGTTTAACAATATCAATCCAATATTAAGTGCCTGTGCAGATCACTGATTGGCTGAATGTGCCTCCAACTAGGACATTTTGTTGCAACAATCAGGCAGAAATGGACCAGTAATGAATACAAAAATGATCTTCTCTGTTGCGTTGCCAGAAATAATGAAATTGCTCTGGAAATAATTCTAAACACAATTCATGTTTTGATTCCTGTAACTGTACATAATTGTGTCATTTGTTAGATCCACACTCATTCTGTCAGTAATGTGCTAAAGAACTACAAACTACTTTGCCTGCACTGACACTATAGTTTTTTTTGCCAGAAGCAATAATGCTTATTAGAGCACATAACCACATTGACTTCTACCAAAATGTGGATTCAAGGCCTTACCTAGCTAATGCATAATATGTTCAAAAGCTGTTCGAAGCTGACTGAGAGGGCTAATGTCTTTTGCATACAGCAAATGAATAGTGTTTTTTCCCCCATCTTGTACCCTTACCGTCAAGTTTATCTGCATAGCAGTACACATCATACGTCTCATCGGGCTGTCGAAGACCATATGACCGGACACCAGGTTTTCCAGGCAGGTTACCAGAGCAGCCAGGCCTTGGGTTATTGATGGGGTATCTATATTTCCAAATAGAGAAAATCTCTGCATGGCACAGGCTTCAAATATCAGCTTGGTCATTAAGGCTCTAGGGTCTAGACGCAATCTGTAATCTGTAATGCTTTGTACCATATAAAGCACTACAAAATAACAAGGAATGTCTGTAATAACAACATGGCATTTAGCCATTTCCCACTGCTTATATTAGCACAATATATGTCACGTGTTCTGTCACATATTGTTATTTCCACGAAGCAATATGAATAACAATGGTAATGGTAATAATAGTAATGGTCTTACCTCACTGTCTGATCTGCTATCCAACCAGCATCACACTGATCAAACCCATCCTCATAAGCCGCTTTTAGCTGCTCTCCTGTGGCAATGGTAGCCCCAACATGTCGACAGGTCTCCACCGCGTCGCTGTAGGTCAGAGTGTATCTACTGTTCTTGGGCCGATAATGAAAAACAACACCTAGATAAGAAAAGAAACAAAATGTCCTGGGTAAAGTTGGTTGGATTAGGACAAATACCTGACGTAAGTAAGATGTTTTCTTGGCTCAGTTTAAACCATTAATATAATAAAGTGTATTGTAAAAATGACACAAATGCGTGGGTAAAGGGACTTTCCATCCACCCTCATAATGGCTTTAAAAGACTCACTACGTAAATGAGTAATGGCTACAATTAAATTTGTGGGACTACTCATACTCAGCAAGTGCTAAACAAACAATTGTAGCTTATCCCTCCCTTTCACGCGACCTCAGAATAAATCAGTTCTTAGAAACCTTTGCAACATAATAGAAAAGTCAGGTCATTAATATAGACTATTACAAAGACTATTACGACAAAAGTCTGCAGGAGGACATTTAGTTGATAATATGATTGTCATGTTTTTAACTACTTATAAAAAATATGTAAAATATAGAATATATAGAAGCATATAACAAATGCAAGGGTAGTTATGAAAACATCGATTTCTGCAGGCAAACATTTTGTAAATTATATGATATAGGGCTACAGATACAGTAAAACTGTGTTTCCCAACATAGTCACCATAGCACATAGCAAGATACAGTGTTCACTGGTAGATACTGCATTGTGTTGCCTCATCCTATCACCTTAATTGCTAAAGTGCAAAATGTTTCTAGTTTTAAAGTCATGTTACTTTTTCCATGATTCATTTACAAAAACTGATCTAAAGTGGTTGGTGTGGTACAGCGGTAACATCATGGGGTTCCCATGTGAGAGACCTGGGTTCAATTCCCGATCTGGGCAACCAGTCTGTGCTACACCAGTAAGGGTCCTTGGGCAAGACTCCTAACATTACGATGGCCTCCTGTAATACCAGTAACCTTGTAAGTCGCTCTGGATAAGAGCGTCTGCCAAATGCCGTAAATGTAAAGCTTACATTATAAGTGAATTACAGTAAGTGTTCAATCAGTGGAGATTAGGTTGAAAAATAAGGGAAATGTAATCAATGGATAAATATATAAGACTGTCACCCACCACTGACATCCAAGTTGACCATGTCTTGAGTGTCTTCAATGCCGTACATGACTTCACAGCGGTATGTTCCGGCATCGCTAGCCCGCAGTTTCACAAGAATCAACGAAGCATCCCCAATATCCTCTGGATGACTTGGCACAGACACACGGTTTTTGTAGCCTGGCCCAATTTTAATGACACTATATTGAGCAACAATTACTACCAACTCCACATCACCCTCCACCTTGGTCCATTTAATGCGCAGATAGTCTGCTCCGGCGGATGAAGAGTTCTTGGGAGTAGCTGTCGGGAGGGTGGAAAAGTGGCACGGAAGGACCACCTTTCCTGAAAGGGAGCCGCTCACTGGCTGCGTCACTGCTAGTGGGCCTGAAACTGAAAGAGTTAAAAACAGACTGCATTAGGCATATAACCAAAGCCATCCTGAGGATCCTTAGGCCTTTGTGTTATTTTTCCCTACAGAGTGATGTCATTGTGGATTCAAAGTGCACTGGCATGCGTTAGACAACAGCAGGAAGATACAGAGCATACATGCATGCTGTGAACAAGGCCAAGCATTGTATTTCCTAATTAAAATAATCTAGCTGGGAAGCACAGTGGGATGGAGATATGAGAACAACAGACATGAGGAAAGGGAGTGGGATGGCTATTCTCAATTCAGTTTGCTCAATTTCCCATTACTTTGCAAATAATTTCTCAGTATCAATCGGTCTCGAGACTCAGGGCCTTCTCTACCTTCCATTCATATGAATATAAATGGCAGAAAATGTTATTATTCCATGTCCATATACACTTCAAGAAATAAAGATACATAACTGTAAGTTTCCTTGTCACAGGAGTGGTACTATTAATAAAACATGTATTTATGCATTCCACATGAACACCTTTTTAAAAAGTAATATAAGGTACATAACTGGACAGTCTGGACCACTGCTTTTAATCTATATTTAGAGGTACACCACATGCATTTCTGAAATACAGAAGGTACAGACTATGCACCCTTGATGGCACCACCCCAGTGACTAGAAAAAGTACAGTTACTTATTGAACTGTTCTTAAACCATTACAGTATAATCTCTGACATTTTAAAATCATTATTACCGTTTACATTAGGCCACAAAGATATTATTTTGAAGCAAATAATCAGAATTTAATCTAAATGATTTTTGGCAAACACGTTTAGGGGACAGAACATAAAAGGTAAAGTGTAGGTACAGACACTGAATGATGTACAAAATTATTTCCCTTGTGGGGGCTAAACAGATGTTAGAGTAATTTGATGAATACTTGCAGTGAAGCCTAGCTACATCATCATGTCGAGAAAGCATTTTCAGGCAGAATCATGACACTAGTGACTGTCCTACATCTGATATACAGGTTGAGGCAAAAGTCTCAGGACTTTTTTACACTGAGACGAGCTTTTGCAAAGTACATACTCATAGTGTGTACTTCATAGTAGTATGGGGTCCAATCATTATTAAGAATTTCTGGGGAGGAATCTCTGGAGAAATGCTGTCACAAGTATATAAGGTCCTGGGACTTTTGACTCACCCTGTGATGTCTAGGTAGACAGTGTCAATATGGAAGAAAATATCGAACAATAGCCAAAAACAGGTGATGATAAGGAATGAAATGCATGTGTACTATGTGGCAGTAGTAGTTATACTCAGTAGTTCAGCAGGACATTTTCCTGAGACCTGGCAAACCTAAGGTGTCTCTGAGAAACAGCGTGGAATGCTCGGGACAGGTTGGATAACCCCCCCGAGGGCCTAGCCTACACTACAGTACCTACAGGCCCTTCCTATGTTATGAGGTGAACCCATCTGTTTTCAGCAGACAGTTTCCTAATTAAAAGGTGCTGAGTCCTGGGAAGATCATTCAGAACTACAGGAAGATTTAGGGGTGTAAGAGAGAATGTTGGCTTTGTGGGAAACCAGACGCGGTAAATAATTTCATGGTGAATGTGATGTACAGCTTAGAAAGAAGAAGAAGAAACGGATAACTTACCCAGTCCGAGTGATGTGTGGTACAAGCAGAATAACCACAGTATGTGTTTTATATTCAGAAGCATCTTCACTCTGGAGGAGGAGGAGGAGGAACAGAACATGAGTGAAAATGAAACCAGGTTAGATATCACTCAGTGTTCTTTATATTTACTGACTGATATAATAACCAACATATAGACAAAGATGGGAGAGACATATCCAGCTGTTGTTGGGTGTTTGGACAGTTTGTTACTGCTGTCAAATGCTGCTTCCTTTGACAATGTGGGTGGTAAATTCAGGGGCTTGTGTTGTCGTAACCCCCAACAGGGAAAGGGACAAATTTGTGCTCTGACTAAGAAACAGCCAGAGGTCCAATTTCAGAGCCATTAGCCTTCAGTTTAACTTGTATGAGTTAGCTTGTGGAGGATAATGGTGGGGAAAAAGTCTGTTACAAATGGCATGAATGGTGACAAAATCTATTGTCACAAATCTCGGCGTTATAACCAGCTAATAACGCCTTGCCTTGCCTTGCCTTGAGTTTTTCACACCGACAAAGAAGACCTGGAAAGGGAACAGGGAGCTATTTGTAACACAGCCCACAGTCTTGCGAGCCGGTTTGTTTGGGCTTGCAAGTTTCCTCGACATCCTACAAAGCCGTCTGTCACTGTCTCTGTGTCTCTCTCTCTCTCTCTCTCCCTCTCTCTCTCTTCCTCACACACACACACACACACAGAGAGAGAGAGAGAGAGAGAGAGAGAGAGAGAGAGAGTATTGTAACTGTCACATGTATAGAGATATTCAGCATCACTTCCATTGAATAGCCTCATCTTCAAGTGGCACGAGGACAAAAGACGTCCTTGAAATAGGAGCTAATCCGAACGTTTCCGATGATTCCCGATCCGAATTTCGGCATCTGTCCAGTGTTACCAGGCATCATTTCTCATTTACTGTTTGTTTTTGCTTCTAAAGCTGTGCGTTCATTAATAAATTACACGAGGTTTGGAGGTGAACAGGGCATCTTTTACTGATGGAGAATGTTTAACACAGGGCTGCTTTTTTCCCCTGCGATCTGAAAGACAGTGAATAGAAAGTAAAAAGACGCTTTATTGAGGTGTCTTACCTTATAATAAAGCCTTTATAATTCCAAAGAAATTGACCAGAGGTGCTTAAAATTCCAGTATGAAGCAGACAGTATGTCCAGAGTAGAGATGAAGCTGTGCCCACGAGTGCGTCCTTCTCCTCCTCTTCTTCTGGCTGCTGCTGCTCCTCGAGTTGAAGACCGCTTTCCTCCCTGAGCCTCTTTCTCCTCTGACCAGTGGGCGACTGCGATCCATACAGAAGATCAGACCATGAAGTTCCACTTCTTCTGTACACCCACAATTACGTCGTCAGGGATGTGGATAGGAGGGGCGCACTGATCACCCGAAAAATGACTGGACACGTGGGTGGGGACAATTGAGTCGGAGGGAGACTGAGACACGCGGGGCACGTCTTCACATTAACGATGCTGAGGGGTGTGTGTGTGTGTGTGTGTGTGTGTGTGTGTGTGGCACAGCATCCTTTTTTTTTTCTCCTTTTTTATTGCTGTTATTAAGGGTTGTGCCACGTGTTCCTAGTAGACAACGTGGCAAATTAAATAAATATATAAATAATTAAATACATACATGCATACATACATACATGCATGCATACATACATACATACATGCATGCATAAATACATACATACATAAATACATACATGCATTCAAAGGTCTGGTTTGCTGACTATATAGCACCTCTGGTCAATTTCTTTGGAATTATAAAGGCTTTATTATAAGGTAAGACACCTCAATAAAGCGTCTTTATTACTTTCTTTTGACTGTCTTTCAGATTGCAGAAAAAAAAAGCATCCCTGTGTTAATATATAATATATACATATAATATATGTATTGAGATTAGTACTATGGTGATGTATTATTTAGATACAGACCACAATCCCCAAAGAACATAACATACACAAAAAAGTAGCGTACAACTTTTTTAATGCCACATTAGGAGACTCTTTTGTGTAAAAACACACCAGCACGTAATTTACACCTTGGTATAGCTGGACGGCATTAAATAGAGCAAAATTTAATCAAGACCTGTAGGCATTAATGTAATCCTGAAAACTGTGCGTGTGTTGGGAAGGGATGGGTGAATTGCTCATTGGCCTGTCACCAGTTTTTCTCACCCAAGAAAACTGAGCTCTGGAAGTGTAATGAATATTTTGTGTAGCTGGGGTGTTAATGCAGAACATTTCTATTTTTATTAGGAACACACGATTAATTGGCAAGATTAGTTTCTTTATTTAAAACAAAAATATTTAAATTTGACACTATGATTTGAATATGGACCAGTTTTGTCTTATTAATACCTTTCTTCTCCAGGAGTGGGTGTTAGGATATGGTTTTTTCTTTCTTGCCTGTCTTTTCCACACGAGGGAGTGTCCGACCACTGATAAAGAACATGCTCTGACTATAACACAAGCTTAACTGCAGGAACACATATAGCCTACCGTATGGTAAGCCTTCCACATCAGCTTCAAGATGTAATGGAAAAATTATATTACGCCATAATATGTTGAGTAGGGGTCGTTTTTTGGAGCAGTTTTTCATATTAATAGATTAACAGTTTTCTTGGATTTGCATTTTTAAAAAGCTTTGCATTGGGGAAAACATTCATGATAATGTTTTTCAACACATAAAACCATTTTAAGAGTTCAACCATTGTAAGACTTGCTACACTGGCTAATTGAAGGACATGCTTGGATCATCACGCTTGAGCTTAACCATTGCACAGCTATATATATTTTTTGTTATTCACCTTAAAGCATGTTATTAACAAACATGGGTTTGTTTGTTTGTTGAGAAGCACATGATGCAGCTTTGGATATCATGACAGGCTGTGGGAGTTTAAAGGTGTAATCTCACCATAGCTTTACATACAGTAGGTATCTTATCTAAACTAAATTATCATCTTATTCATCTTGATCTCATCTGATCATGTATTTCATCACATGTAGGTGTGCTAGTCATATCAATGGCATGTAATACACAGTCACTGAGATTCAGTCGGGAAGTGATTTCTTCAACACACCCAAACCCTCCCTTCCCATCCTCAGGGCACCTGTAAAAATTTTTGGAGTCTATCCATTCCTTTGTGGGCTGTAATCAGCATTGGCCACCTACTTCCTAAGAGTGCCGCTTCTTTTGAGCTGTGTTGATGGTGGGATGAAGAGAGATGAAGGGAGTGAAAGGGGGTTGATACGGCTGGCAGTACATGTTCTGACAATGGAGCAATGATATGGCGGAAGGCCATCACTTTCTCTAGATCTCTCTAACTCTCCACACAGTTAGTCACAGAAAGGAAATGTCCCTTAGTAAAGTGACCAAGTAGATGAGAAGATGTCTGGAAAACTGTCTGTGTATATCTTCAAACTTTACAAGGAATCCCAAAGCTTATCTTATAATAAATTAAATTTGCACAGCACCTGTCTGCTAAGTCCAGAGATCATTTTGTTCAGCTTAATTCAATTAATTTACTTGCATCTGCTCCAGAGTTTAGCCTCCCAACCTGTCTTGCATCAACCAAATTTATTAGCATGGACTCTTGTTTCTAGCAGCGTTGGTGAGCCATCTGCCCTAACATAAATGTGTTAGATAGATGGATATTTGGTGTGTTGGTTGTGTTAACAATATTACTATAATGTAATCTCTTTTAAAGACAAATACATTCAACAGGGGGAAAAAAATCTCCCTAGTCTCGCTCTCATCCTTAAACCATCTTCACTTCCGAAGGGCATAAAACATAATTGAAAGGAGTCAGACAAGAAAAAGAATTTCAAATGTATCCAGCTGTCCAAAGGAACGTGGATCCATGACACAGCTGTCCCGCACATCCACAAGAGTTGTCAGTCAAGGCAGAGGTACTTATCTTAGTTTAAAGTGAGTATGTATGTATTTACTCAAGGTGTGAAAAGGATGGCTTAATTACAGACTGCCACTTGTCACCCAGTCCTCATGATTTCAGACAGGAAGATCTTCACATGACCTTTCACTTGTCTCGTCTGGGATCTCTTTTGGTAGTTCAGTAAGGAAAACCCCAGTTTGCTGTAATACATATGTCATTATTCTATCCCTGTATGCTTTAGTTTTTCATTTGTAGAATTGTAGCTACTTTTATAGATGACTTTCATTTCAGCTGACCATATCACATAAGTGAACATAACATAAAATACTGAGTATCTCTGAGTATCTTTTAGTATTTGGTTAAACGTTTTTAGGCTGATTTATTGCTTGACCAGAATATCTAAAAAATACATTTGTTACGTCTGCAAGCAGAATTTCCTTCTTTTTTTTTTACCTTCTTAAAGATGAGCAATTCTGAAAGAGAAACTCTTTCTCTTGGAGAAGACCTAATGAGTTTTAAAGGTTTCTAACATTAGTTTTGTTTTTAGAGAAAAGAAAAGAATCTAATGGAAAACAGCTCAGAGTTCTGGTCACATGACTGACATGAACTGACATGAAAGTTTAATTTTCTGGCCCAGAATAGGTGCTTTAGCAACAGATTGGCTTCACTGTCCCTGCATCTCCTGAGGACTATTAGTGATTTGCATTTTGTCGTAAATCCTCTGAAGTCATTGTAACTAAAAAAAATTCCAAACACCCACCCACCCCCACCCCCCATTCACTTTGTTAAGTCCTGTCCAATAAATTAAACCCTAAGTAATGCTTAGGCATGCTTTACAAAATCTCTGAAACTGATTCACTGCAACAAGTAGATATAATATTTATCACATAGTATATGTAACTAAATGTACTATATTATAATTTTTGGCCCAAAGGTGCACTGTATAAAAGGAAAAGCACCTAATATCCACTGCAAAATATGGTGTAGGTGTTTATTAAATAGGATAAGTAAAGACTGAAGATGAAATTTTAGCCACAAACATGGTTGCCTCTACCATGTAGTTAAGACTGATTTTGATAACCCCAACCATACACTGAACCCCACTGAAAACCTGTGGTCTGAATTTAAAACAATGTCCAAATCGAAGATTGGAAAGTAGGTTGAACAATTCCGCACTGAAGAATGTCCAAGGCTGTGTAAAAATCTAGTGACCTTATTATACATACAGGAAGTTTTCAGTGTTGTTGTTCACTCTCAGGAAGATTAAATTTAACAACAGACATTAGTTGTGGGGGTTCATCTAATGGGGCTTTAAATCAAAGGTTTTATAGGAAAAATACACTACTTAGACAAACTATGAACTATTATTTAGTACACATAAAATTATACAGTATCCACTACATTTACGACCTACATAACTCTTTATATTACCTGAGGTGAAAGTCTATTTTACATTATTGTACTGTGACTTTAATCCCCAGTTCTCCAGGCTAAGCCAGCAGAGCTACAGTATGTAATGATAATGTGTATTATAACAATGTTTCCAAACCTTCCTTTGTGACTCTCAGATGTTTCACAGTATACCATGTATTCAGTGTAATGGATGGTTTAGTTTAGCTGTGTTTGGACAGCAAGGTTTAGAAAAGTCTGTCTTATAAGATGCCAGTGTAGATAAGGTTGGTCCTCAAATATGCACTCATGATGGGAAAGATTAAGTGCTGGAGGTAAGACAGTTTAGTTCAGGACCAACAAAAAGGAAGCAGTCTTTGTAAGCTTCTTTCTTGATTTATAAGAACTAGTGATAAATATGCAATTATCTATCGATTTCAGAAAACGCAAGTGTACTACTTCTGCCATCTGGTCACATCATGCTGGTGTATTCTTCTCTTTTGTTTATGCCACAGACTTAGTTTACCTTAGCAAGTTTTTTTTTATCCATTCAGCAGCTGAAATATTCCTCAGTCATTCACTACAGGGATTTTTTGTTTTGAAGCTCACAAGTATATTTGTGTTTCCATACCAGGCAGACTTTAGACACACTGTAAGCATATGTCATCACTGTATCATCACTGTACATAAAAAAAATCCAAATGGCAAAAGTAAGGACTAGAGATTTGGTTTGGAGTATGCATTATGAATTAAGTTTATAAATCCAACATATTTGCTCTGATTAAAAACTCTTCTGAATGTTAAATATCACATTTGGATCTCATGTTGAAAATCTGCAGCCTTAAATTGTGTATAAAAATGACCGTAAAATTTAAAATATGTTCTAGACTATTTGTTAGCTCTCTTGTTTGTAAACAATGGAACGACAAACAGTCTGCTAACAAAGAACAGAACAGTCATTTGTTCAATTACTTGTGGTCCGAAAATGGGGAATTGTACATAAAGGCATGTGAGTGTCACACAAGTTCCGATATAGAGTTAAAAAGCCCTCAAATTAAAGTTGACATTTGGTGCATTGTTTCTTTTAAATTGCACCGTACTGAAATACAAACAAGGCTACAAAAACTTTGCAACTATCTAATTATGTGCACACTGCATACAGAACAACAGTTTGTTTAACATGTACAATACTGTGCATTATATACAAATTTTCTGCTCCATTATTTATAGATTCCTCCAATGAATTTTAATGTAACTGATGCCTACCTTGGATAATTGCTCACTTAATATAAACCAGACAAAATTAGGAACAGATGGCTGACAATAGCTGTCTCTGGCTTACAGTCAACTCATTGTGCCCTCCTCATTTTTCCACTGAAAGCAGTTCAGTAGTATAGTGCCTAGAGTGCTCCAAAACTGTTTTTCAGCTAATTACTTTGATGCATTGCATGTTTGGCTGAAATACATTAAATAGATACATAATGCACAAAAACTAATGCATACAATGTTTTTCTTACACAAAAAAATGTGAGTTGATGCTTGTTTTCACTGCAGATAAGGGTTCATGTACTGTAAATTACCTAACTCCTTGCTAGCATGCAATTACATGATATAGTATAGTTTTTTAAATGAGACAGTATTGTTTAATTAGGTTTTTACTACTCATTTTAAATGAGTAAAATCTTTAGTATAACGATTTGCACTTTTTAAAAAAGTAGTTAATGCCTAAGTTTCCTCACTCATTATTGAATATTTTCACATATATACTGCAAACCTGTATCTATGAACTGCTGCTGTAATCATGAAGACTATACTCTGCTCATCCATGGGCTCTTATTCACAATGCTCATACTGAACATCCTTTTACCACTTTTTTAAGTTTTTACTGATAAGAGAGAACTGGTGTGTAAACCACACATCACCCTGGACCGCATCACCCGCATAAAACAACCATGGCTGGCATAATGTATACTGATAAAGTCATCATTCCACAAATATGCACATGATTTCTACTATCTCAGTTGATATATAATCATCAGCATGGTCTCCTGGTTCCAAATTCACTTTTCTCATTTGTATATAAACACCATAAATAGTTAAGGTTTTACTTCCCTGAATGGATTCTTACCAGCTCATCCATAGGAATTTCAATAAAACCAGTGCTCCAAGCCTGTGAATTGCATTCATGTAAAAAGTCCCCTGAATTTGAGTCATGGTGTAAGTCTTGTAATTCATAAATATGTGGAAGTTAAATGAGAAATTGTAACAGAAGTATGAGAACATTTATTATCATTTTATTAAAGCATACTCCTTCTTTCATCTATGGGCAAGAGTCTATCATCATGAATGATATTACATGTAGGGGTAACAAGACATCTGGGTATATGAAGGGAACATAAAAAGGGAGGATGAAGGAATAAATGTAATAAAATTTCATTAACCTTGTCTTTATCCTTCAGTCAAAGCTGTCAATGTCATTTTGTCTGACCAACCCACCCAAATGACTTTTTGGATCATATAAATCGTAGTCGCCAAAGTGAAGCTCAAAGGAAAACTTGCCAAACATATTAAGAGGGTTCCACTGCCCTGAAATAGTCTCCATGTATGCCTGCCTATAAAATGGATGTTAGAACCAGAGTTATGATGTAATAAAATTGGAGTAACTGAGCACCAACTGAGTTTGCTGTATACTGAGCCTGCTTTACATTATATTACATTTTTATCCACTGACCTTTGTGAGGTTCATGCACTGATCACATTTTCTCAATTATCAGTACCACCCCCTCTAAGAAATGGGAAAGTTGCTTTAAATCTCTATATTTGTGGATATGTGCATGAATGGAAATTATCTGTATAACCTTAGCAATCATATGAACATCTCCATATCAATTTCATAAATCTTCATCTATTACATATCTATTATATACAGTATTTCTATATTTATGTCAGTTACTGTGATGCTATGTGTTTTGCAGCTGGTCATTTAAAAATGTGCACCCCAGAAAGCCAAGCAACTACTACTGAGCTTGTCAAAGGAGGAAAAACAATAAGGAAAAAAACAGTCAGTTCAAAGAGTCATGACTGCAGATCTCACCACTGCATGTACTCTATTTTATAATGACCAGACTGTTGTTTTACTGTCATACATCCACTGCCCCCAGCTTGAACAGTCTGATTGGTGGTGTGCTCTGACGTTCAGGAGGCTGATAAAGGCAAATAAAATGCATAAAAGTGGATGATAAAAGAAAATTTTTAGGATCATGTTTCTCACCATTGACAAACAAAAGTACTTGAAGAGTTCATAGATGATGGCTGTAATATGATATACAGTACTGTGTAAAAGTCTTAGGCACATGTGAAGAAATGTTGTGAAGAGGTTTTTATTATTTGAAAGAAAACCCCCACAATGAGCAGTAAACAGTAATAAAGTAAAGAAAGTCAGGATTCGGT
>JAOVVF010000028.1:8930539-8945042 GCA_028565595.1 Duopalatinus emarginatus | reverse complement strand
GGGGGGTTGTACTCTTAAACATTCAGCTTCTGATTGTTTCACTACAAAATGTGAAAAATGTGATTACTAAAATGCAAGGTACTGTTTTTCAATCTAAGTTAACATTATAATATTTATACAGCATATACACACAGCATTAATCAATACATTATTGATTTTATATGAATTCAACTAATATGTTGTTTACAACTGAATTTAGCTGGTTTCTTGGAGTTTGTTTTTACACCTTTTTATGTCTTGCATATTTGAGCTACTTGTTCTATGTTCAGACACTGCTTGCAAAAAAAAAAAAAATTAATTAAAAAAAGGAAAAGAAAAAGAAAATGATTACTTATTAATTATTCCTCCTCTGAGTGGAAACTAATATTCAGCAGTTAATCTTTTATTCATCATCCTCCCTCTTTTCCATACAGACATTCTCAAATGCTAAAACTCAAAGTGTATTATCCATAACACTCTTAATCCTTTAAATATGAAAACATCATTCACAGCCTCAGATCATCGGACTGCAATGGACTTGGGCTCTCGGGCTCCAAGGGCTCCATTAAACTGGATCTGAATGGTTTATATGGAAGGAATAAAACGTGGTGTGTGTGTGTGTGTGTGTGTGTGTGTGTGTGTGTGTGTGTGTGTGTGGTTATAGTAAAATAATCAACAGTTCAGAGAGGCAGTGAAGCTCAAAGTGAATCAGAGTCACTGTTAGCACATGGAAAAGGATTTTTGTCCAATGTCAGCATGATTATAGGTGTTTTATTATATCTGGTATCTCTTATACCACAGCAATTGGTCATTTATTTGCATTTTTACAAAATGCTAAAGAATTAAATCAGCATCTTTTATTTTATTTTTTTTAAACTTACTAATATACTAATACTACTATACTAATATTGTCAAATGTCAATGGCATCCCCTGTTATGGCAACCAAAAAGCATTATTATTAGATTTAGATTATATAATAATTAGATTTTGCTATAGAAGATTAATTAATTAATTAATGACGTGGCATTATGATACAGCGGAGGCATTGTGTTCTGGTCCATAATCTGGTAACAAGTAAATAGTAAATCTCCAAAGAAATAAAATTTCAGTTTAACTCAGCATTATTGAATTGTTTGCAGTGCTGGTTGTCCTCCAAACTGTATAAATATATAAATGACTTCAAAACAGTTGAAGTAAGGTGGATCTTGCACCCTTTACATGTCTTTGGGTGTTTTCCTAGCCTTCATCAGCTGTTCCTCAGCAGTGTTGTTCTTGACACACCAGAGAGATTACCGCCATTTGAAGAAGCTGACATCACAGCAGTACAAGCCCTTAAACAAACACATCTGAAATTCCTTGAAGGATCTGCACACACTCTTTTTTATTGGACACTCAGCATACTGGCACAATATCTATGAAGAACCAAACTAGTATTATATTAGATCTTACAAAAATTGTCTAGACTTTCAGTCATAGTGACCTCTATATTAAACCATGACTCTGGATGGCAAATGACCTTCAGGCAAGTCCAAGTCTGTATATACTGTAGAAGAATGGATTTTGCCCTTTTTACCCTTCCTTTATACACCGTGACTTAAATAAATGTTTGCATGAAGCTGTCATTACTTTAACAGATTATACACGTCTACACAAGAGATACAAGGATGTATAAATCAGTGTCACATACAGGAAATAACTGCCAGTATTTAGCTCTTTTACCCTGTCACACATAACAGCTTGTACACTGTAGTTACAAAAAAAAACCAAAAAAAAAAAAAAAAACGGCTCTTTCTATCACCATACACATATTTATTTAATCACTCGACTTTCTGCCTTCTCACACATGCACATCTGTGGCAACACACCAAGTGGTCTGGGGTTTGTGGATTCCCTGGTTAAGTCCCTGCTGTGTCATAAGAACGGGTTTGTTTGACAAAGCTCAATTTGTCAAGCCCCCTCTTCAAAAAACTGGTGGTCTTCATCTCGTGCACACTCAAGGCCAGGGTGGTCTGTGTTCTGTGGCTGCCTTTGGTGAGCTTTGTGGAAGTAAATACAGTGAATAAAGGCTCCTGCCATCACTCATTTCCTTTTATCTGGTAATCTGGTAACCATGTCACATAGAGGATGTACTTCGAATGTGTTCTGCGATGGTAAACTGGGAATGACAATGTGTGAGCTTTGTTTTAATTCCTGAAGCAAAAAAGGAAAAAGGTCTATATTTGTTTTGCAGGCATCACGGTTGGTTGTTTTGTACTGCCAAAGTATCTTTGATGCTGTCTGATGGGGGAAAAGTGACCGTGTCCAAAACTGGGCTGGTGAAAAAAAGGAACTGAACTGTAACTAAGTAAAAATCACACATCTTTACATAAATTTGCATATGTTTGGGTCCGAATTGATGGTCGTAATAGGGGTCATGAGAACCGACGGCGGAGGAAAGAGATGCATGCTGAGATTGTGTTTGTTTTAGAAACCGTCTTGTCACTTGGCTCAAGGGACATTTGGGGTGGGGCTCCATGGGTGGCCTTGTCATCACATTCACTCCCACACAGACACTCTCTCCCTATCTCTCTCTCTCTCTCTCTCTCTCCTCCTTCTCTCTCATTTACAAACAGACAGGCACATTCACCCACACAATTAGCCCTATCAGTGACAAGCGTAAAACCAGCTATTTTTATTGACCTACAATTCTACTATTTATCAGGTTACTGTTTAGATGGCTACCATCTGCAATAGTAGTAATAGACCGAGATAACAGCATGAGACAAAAGAAAGTCTCGTCCTCACTCAGTGTTTAAGAAGCATGAACAGGCGTAGTTCTACAGGTAATGTCTTGTAGTTGGTACACTTGCTGACCGACTAAATATATAAAGCTTTGACATGTGCAGCGTTTTGTCCACCAGGTGGGCTGGAGCCATTATCAGATTTATAACCTTTATCATAGGTACCATTCATCAGTAACATCTGGTCCACAAACAGACAAGTTACTTATTATGAATGTAGCTTTTAAGAAGCCTGTGTGTGTGTGTGTGTGTGTGTGTGTGTGTGTGTGTGTGTGTGTGTAGGGGGTTGTCTGTCAAGTAACATAAAATGAAACTCTATTGAACTCTCCTGATTTCCTAGAAAAGCTGGAACAGTACAGTAACAAGCTTATTTATTTATTTATTTATTTACCCTAAAACTATCTGGTGTTGTTACTTAATTGATTTTTTTGATGACATCTACGTTAACTTTTAAATCGTCTCTTTGGGTAATGATTTTGGCATATGACCCATGGGTCATTATATTCAAGCTTAAATTACAAAACATAAAACGTCTTATTTCACTTATTTCACATTCAACCATTGGTTAAACCTCTACAGATTTTATGAGTTATTTAATGTCCTGCATTTATGTCATTCTAAATAATGATACATCCATAAATTATTTATCTTAAGCCAGTCGTCGGATACTCATATTACCTCATAAAAACATAAAAACAAGTGAAAGTGAAAAATGTTCAAAGTAGTGATCGTGTAACTGCTGTAGTGTTCCCATAGACACAATGATTTTAAGTAGACTGCAATTTTACATAGTGTCCTTACATCCCTTGAATGTCTTTATGTTCACAAATTTTAGATATTTTAAGAGCATGTGTTCATTATTAACGTCTGGTCAGAGCGGACAAGATGACAGGAATGCCAAAAGCCCTGACATATATAATTTTGTAAAAATGAAATAATCTACAATTTTGACTGAGAAATCCAAAAGACTTTACCTAATATGACTATACAGCATAATAATAATAATGGATCAATTTAATCTGCCTTTTATTTATTATTTGATATAGTATCTCATATTAGATGCTTGCCAGACCCATTTCTAGTCCAAGAGAGAATTAGACAGCAAAAAGAAAAAAAATTCTATTTACTATACAATGTCATATGATATAAAGAAACAAATGATTGCATGTTGATTTAGATGTCAGTTCTGAAATGTCAGACCTTCTGATCTGATACCTCTGATACTCATTCATTACTGTATAACCCATGAACCCCTACAGCAAGTAATCTGTACCAGGTAAGGGTGCTTTTCTCTTGCAAAAACTACAACTGGATACCAGCTGATAATAAGAGATAATGAGAGTCTTTATCCCATTAGTGTACCTCTGCAAATTATCTGTGTAAAAGCATGTTAAGGGGGCAGGATGGATGGGGGGTAGGGGGGTGGAAGGGGTTACAGAAGTTTACCATGGACGGCATCAGCTGCTCCCCAGCTGTTATCAAAGGCTCTGTAAAAGGAGAGTCCCAATTATCCCAGCCCAGAGGCATACATAGGGCTACACATCCGCCCAAGCACAGATCTGTCACCAGGCTCTGCAGTCTTTCATCTGGCCAATAAGAGAACAGGAGGAGGAAAGCCCAGGTGTACTCTGTCTATGGGTCGAGCACAAAGACTATCGTTTTGTACATTTACCTGTAGATCTACATGAACCTACACAAGAAGTTCATACGCACCTGGTTGGCTGTCATGTGAGCACACACTTAACGTTTTGTTTTTAGGTATACAGTGCTATAGAGCATGCACACCTGGAATATGACACAAAGTTAGTTCTTCACCTCTAACATGTCCTTCAAGAATATCTTTTTATGCTGCTTTTTACCAGTAACATAGATAGCAATTATTGGCTAATTTCTTGGGGTTAACTGAAGAATGCTTAATCTTATTAGGTGGCACAGAGATCTGTCATGCAGCTCGCATCTAGATTTGACAATCTTTCTTTCTTTGGCTAATACAAACTTGTTGCTGTATAATTATTAGTAGTTACCAAATAACGTTTTATGATAAATAAGGTTATAATAGCCATATATCAATAATATGCATAGGCTCCATTTGGTAAAGAGCTGATATCAGAGCTCCCTCTATAATCAGTGTAAGACATTTATAAGCTGTGTTGTACATGGTATAGTTGTGATTACTAATGACAGTCATTCTGTTCCAACAGCCTTCATTTACAGCGGTCAGGGGCTGTAGGGGCATTGTGGTTGGTCACATGTGGTGCATAAGGTTTGAAATCTTTGCTCTATAGTATTTTACCAATGAGGTTCTCATTAATTCAGCTGGGGAGCAAATAACAGGTCAGGGCTTTACCAACGTACAAATCGTGGGGGGTCAAAGCCACAGGGCAGCTCTGCAAGATTCAGTCGTAGGTGTTACGCTTCCATCAGTACATTAAATTAGATTTCAAATAAGCCTTTGAAGAATTTGGAGAAAAGTCAAGGTTTGCTCAGCATGGAGCCTGCTGGATAGCATTAACACTATTACGATAATAGTGCAATGCCTGAGGTATATGCAGCAATTTCAGAAAAAAAAACTTGATAATGGTTATCCTCAGGACAGCTTCTTCATTATGACCTACATATGGCTATCTGAATGAAACATGTGGCCTGTCTTAAGTAAAATGTTGCTCCCACAGTTTGAGCTGGAAGACGGAAATTGCCTCCTAGCACTGTTACGCACGAACGTATAGAAAGTGCTCTTTAACTGGCCAGGGTGAATTACTCCTTGTCCAAACTCGCAAGTCACCTTTTCTGCTTAAGGAGCTTGCCCAGGTGACATTGAGGAAACAGAACAGAGGACAGAGAACCTGGTTTGTAGATTAAACCTGACCTGAATGTTCAACGTTAACCTCATAAAAAGACCTGAACTACTCATTAGTATTTGTAACATCTGCAACATGGATGATGAGCTCTGCTGTAATGACAGACACATGGGCGAATGGGGTAGAATAATGTGCTGCCACTGTGGAATGGAGCTCCTAAAAAAGGCCATGTTGTGTAATAAAGAAAAAAAATATTCTTGTAAAATATTGTTTAAGAAAGCTTTTGTTAATAAGGGAATTTATAGGTAAAAATCACTTGGCTGGAGTTACATTCTCTGCTTTAAAAAAACAAAGATAAAAAAAAAAAAACAAGTGGGACAGTTGGGGGTACAACAGGAGTTTATGTGAAACGCAAGCAGAGCTGAGCTGCAGTAGTATAAATTGATGGAAATATAAATCAGTGCATGGCATAATGGTGATAATAATAATGATGCAATACAGTTTCATGCTGCTTTATGGACTATGGAGTTTTCCTTTTAAAATTGTGAAGCGTATCTTTTTTTTCCATGAAGAGCTGTTAACTCTTAAGTATATTCATTTGTCATTAAAGCCAAATGTGTTTACTTTTAAACTTAAAGTCTTTACTGTAACATTTGTCAAACGTAGAATCAAATATTTATTTTAAATCATTTTGTTGCCAAAAACTGACAAACAAAGCATGCTGAATAGAACATGAAACCCGTTATGGGATTCAGTATTACTATATTAACACCTAATTTGAACTGGACTGTTCCAAGTGTTGGCACCTATAAAGCAGGAACGAGGGGCAGCATCACCTCATTATTGTTTTATAAACCTAAATTTAAGCCCTATATAAAACTATTGAAAATATCACAGGTTATCTGCTAAGAGTGTGTTTTTGGAACCAATAGGTTTACATTACGTGCAGCTGAACTCCACAACACTACACTTTCCAAGAGCTCTTCAGTGGTCCTTCAGATACTTAAGGGTTCATAGGTTCCTTAAAGCTTTTTTTTTTTTTTAGACCATTTGCAGCACTTGATATATGCAGTATTTATGATTTTTCTTTTTCTGAATGTTTGAAAACCGTTTCCCCCCCTGAATTTATCACCATGGTTTTTAAAACTTCCAGATTTATTCTGTTATTGACCTTGACTGCGATCCATACAAAATGATTTTCTGTTGTTTATAAAACTTTCATATTAAAAAATAAAAATTGCATAAAAATTGTTTACATAAAACATACTGTATATCCATAGGGGATTTTTATATATATTTTTATTTATCTCCTAGGCATATTACTGACAGCGGATGTTGTCAGATCATGTTACAATCGCTTTGTTCTACATTTGCTGAATGCACTGGATTACGGTAATGGAAGTCCTTATCAGTAAGTCAAGAGGTTTTGAAGGTGGTGGAGAGGTTTATGGCACACTGCGTGGTATCATAAAGAAATCCGGGGTCCTCTCTTGCTTTATCTGTCTCATCTTTTCTCCCCTTCACATTGATTTCATCTTGCCAGTGTGGCCTGAGGACTTTCCTACAGTCGTTTATAGGAACATACCAGCCCTGACCTGTCTTCCCAGTGACAGTGTTTGTAATTAACATAAAAAACAGTCATGGTTTTCTATTATGACTTGTGCAGAAGTTAGTTAGAATAGTAACAAATAATGGCTTTATTTTTTTATAAAAGTACATGCTCATAGCAATATTTAATCTGTAATATATATCACAGATCAATTTACTATTTATGCACAGAAAAAGAATATTATAATGCAGAATAAAGTTGAAATGTTTGTACAGTATCTCACCACTTAAAATAAGTAACCGTGATGAGTCATTAGACATTTATTGTCATGTTTCTTTAATTCAGTGTGATAAAGATAAGCTCTTCTGATCTAGACTCTGGACTAAATGGACAGAATGCTGAGAGGAAACAGACACAGCAGGTTGTTGTTGATGGCCTGGCCGCAAGCGGGGAAAATAAAGTTAGTCACTGATCAGACCAGAGCATTGGATCTAATGGGGTTTAAGAACACATTCTTCTCAAAGCCGTGTCAGGTCTACTCATAATACTGGACATGACTAACACAGGGTGCTAGAGGTCAGATTTGAGAAACAGATTGCTTAACTTTCCTAAGAGACACCTGATTTGTAAAAGCTGTTATGTTAATGGTATGATATTTGTCTAGCAGTAAACTTAATTTCAAGGTTCTGCTATAACACATTTGTAATAAATGTACATCAAGAAAATGCTTTGATCAATCAAAAAGAGGGTTGACTGACGAGTAGAGAAATCAAATCAAATCAATTTTGTTACAACTTGTAGGAATAGTCAAGAAATAAATATTGAATATTAAAAAAAAAAAAAAACAGTGTACAGTGTCAGTGTACATAAAAATCAATGTACAATTTCAGGCACCCTTCATTGTAGAAAGTGGTTAGGTTCATGTAGTAAAAAGCAATCAAACTGGGTATGATCAGCTTAAATTAATACTTTGAATAAAATAATAGGTTCATTCAAAGTATTATTTCAATTAAATAAACTCTGTTCAACTGCTTGTTGCAATTTTTTTAGGTTGAAACTTTTTACAGTGTTATTAGTAAACATAGCAGTCAATCCGAAACACTGACTGGAGATTTTACATTCATTTTTACATAAACATTTACATTCCAGAATCCTATAAATTGCAGTAACTGACTCACAAACCGTAATCTTATCTTGGGTTTAAGTGATCGTGTCATTCACAAATATCTACTAAAAACAGATCTTGAACAGATCTTTTTACAGGAAATATCTAAAAACAGATCTTGCAGAAATCTTTCACAAATATCTAAGAACAGATCTTGCAGAAATTCAGCTCTGTACCCGTTTCCCCACTCTTTTCACAAGAAATACAAATGTGATAGCAACTATAGCTTAGTTATTATAGTCATTAGATACTTTTAAAACCATAGCTTAACAATAATCTGATCTTTAACTCCTATAAAAAAATTTATTCAAATGTAACAAACCAAAAACACTAAAACTACTCAAAATTATATTAGAATATTTTAGGATTAAACACAGATTTGTGCTTAAGTTTTCTGAATACTGAGAAAGGTCACTAGCAGTCAGCCATGAGACAGTTCTGTTCACTTTTTTTACTTGTAATGAGTCAGTTAAGGCTTTAATATACTTGTAATAGTGACAAGTGGGCGGAGAGTGATTTATGATAGTGAGAATGCCGGTTGGTTAATAATTCAAGGTGTTGCTTTGAGATGAGTGTTTTTCTAATCTTACAGAACATGGCCCTACAGCAGTGTAATTAAATCACATTCCCAACATGCTCTCCCGCAGGATGACTGTGTTTTACCTAAGGGTGGAAACTTCAGAGAAAGTACACCAAGAAACACGTTGGATAAGATTACTTCATTTCTTTTATAATGAGAATTGTTTTTTAAAAAAAAATATGAAAAACAAGCTTTCTACTGATAATAATAATAATAATAATAATAATAATAATAATAATAATAATAATAATAATAATAGATCCAGTAATAAAATCTAGTCGAGTATCTGAAAGAAACAGCCTCTCTGCAAATAAATTGAATGAAAATTAAATGAATAGAAACTCAAGAAAGTACATGACAAATTACAAGAGAGAAGAAATTGTGCAATAATACATTTAAAACACACATGTTTCTGTGTGGCCTGTGTTGGCATTTAGAGCATGCATTTGTGGTAAACTAGTATTAATAAACAAGCATTCATTGTGCTAGATTTTACCATCATAGTGCTGTTTTTCTTGGATGAACAAGTCTGATGATTCATTCCTTAATGTGAAATGACAAAAACTTTATTAGAACTCAATGTCTTCTGGTAGGCATCTCCAGATCTGTGGGTGTGATTGATGGAGTCTCTTTTACAGTTTTCTCCTCTCCGCTTTTCTGGTGGAGGCATTGGGTGATAGAGATGAAATTAAAGATGTGTAACAATATAAAACAAAAAACAACATGAACTCTGTCAGTGAAGTGCTCGGCCACTACAAGATAAGACAATCAGTTCAGTGTGCCCTGGCATAAATCCTCTAGTTTTTGTGCCACAGGGACGATTGTCATTCTTCCAAAAAAGATATTCCCAGTGTAGGTATGTGTTCAATTGGGCCAAGATCTGGAAACTGGAAACTGGAAAGGTCATACTACATCATTTTTATACTCAAAAATCATGAGTCAGAATGTTTTGTACACATTTGCAATATAACTTTCCTCTAGGACAAGTGGACCCAAAGGCATGAAAAAGTCATGCACAATATAACAGAAGCTTTAAGTTTTCCTTTAATGGTAATGGGAGCTCAATGGTAGCTCAGTGGTTATGATGCTGGACTTCTGAACAAAATGTTGTGAGTTCACTATGTTGCCACTTTTGGGTCCTTAAACAAGACTCTTAACCCTCCGCTATGTAAATGAGAAACAGGTATCTTGGTCTGGTTAACGATGTCTGCCAAAATCTGTATATATATACTTTCATTAGCCTGTTCTTGATATAATTGGTGTGACATTAGTCATGGTAAATCTGAAATATTGACATTATTTTTTTTTAAGAAATAATAATTTTTAGTTTGCTTATTTGCTTTTCTGGCTTGGGAGTAATTCATTTCTGGAATGTATACATTTCTATAATTTCTATAAAGCTTTGTGACAATGTTTGTTGTTTAGAAAGACTGTACAAATACATTTTAATAGGATTGAATAGGACTAGCACACATGGTGCGAATGGATCAAATGGGGGTGTGAATTGTGTTATGATGCAAAGAGCAAAGATGGTCAATAACACAATCACTACTAAAAAAAGTTTAACACTAATTCCCTCAGCAATAAGCAGTGTTCCATTTCATTCACCTTCACAGAAACCTGCCGTACCAACCTGAGACACTATCTAAGCAGAATGTCAAGCATGTGGCCCACTTGATAACCTCCTTTTCCTCATAGATAGTATGTCTGGCCACAAGATAGATGAGGAGCTACTGACTTGGCTGCTGCTCTTCCAGACAGTTACAGCACCTGTAAGAACACCATATTTGAGCACATCCGTTCCCACTCCTTTTAGCAAGTCGGTCAGTTCTGATGGTAGAATAGAACTCACTCACTGGTTTATTTCAATCTCACCATTATATTTTTCATTCAGCTTCTGGTGTCTTTCTATTTCTTTTCCTTATTAGTGTTTTATATATGAAAACAGAGTCAACACAACAAACCAGCATGGTTAATTTGGAAGAACTTCTCAACAAGAACAACAAGAACAACAAGTCCAGGAACTTGCCACCACAGACAATAACCTCACACTATGCCTGACCACCCCACCACTATGAATCCCATGGGAGATAAAGCAGAATCTCTCCAACATTTTCATCCACTCAAAAATAGCTATGCCCAAGAAATATAGCGCCAATGCCACAGAATGTAGAGGACCTTTGTTAGAGTGCTCATTAACCTTTCCATTCACTCTACAGAAAAGTCTAAAGTTACCATTTGATTTTATTGCCTTCAAGGAAGACCTGGACAGCTGCCCTTTCATAGCAGAGGCACAGGCCTACAAGCAATTGATCTTTATTTTACCCGGTGTTCAGTCATTACGTTCAAGTAGGAAGTAGGGAGGAAACATGTCACCTAGTGTCAGAATACAGAGTGGAATATGCTCCTTAGTTTCTCACATTTGTTTCTGGCAGAGGGCTGAATGGACAGGCAGCATTCCATCATGGCCTCTGGGAAAAGCACCAAACTGAATTGGCCTGTGGACAAAACTTAGTCAACCCTGGACCAGCTTATCTCACTGTCCATCCAGCTGAATTATTTGCTTAGTGAAATGTTCTAGCATAAATCAAATATTATCTGGCAGCATTCTAGGATTCCTTGAATACATGGAAGTTAGGCAGGCTGGGTTGAACCTAAAGGGAAAAATAATACAGCCTTTACTATGTGTTAGTGTTAGGCCATTTGCTTACTGTATGTAAAACTCGCCTTACAATTCACCACCTGCGAGAATCCTCTCAGTAGCCTTTAATGTCTAAAAAGCTCTAAAAAGTTTTGTATCAGTTATTATATTACTCCATGCATTTGGGAACCACGAAACCGCCTTTTTTTTAGGTATCACGTTTTCTGGAGCTACTGCCTCATCAGGTGGAACATTTTAACAGCCTTACCAGCCATCATTACTGCTCGTCATTTTTGGCATTGATGGGTGGTCGCTGAGCTCAGTAAGGGTTCAGGAACTAATGTTTCCAGCATATATGCAAGTAGGACAATGTGATCACAAAACTCTGTTTAAGACTTGCTGTAACATGTTGATCAGACTGTTGGCCCATCTCCAGTACAGCTGTAGCTTCATTGAAAGCCATATAGTAGAGGTTTATTGACCATGGACTTACAGTAGATAGATAGATAGATAGATAGATAGATAGATAGATAGATAGATAGATAGATAGATAGATCACTTTATTAATCCCAGAGGGAAATTTGAGTATCACAACAGCACAAGTACAGTAAAATACAGGACAGAGCAATATATTGCAATGAATAAATAAATAAATAAATAGTAAATAAAATGCACACAAAATGCGTTTATATTTAAAACTGCATTCATTTATATAGATACACTGCCATGCAGTTTTCTAAGGAAATTGGCAGGAGGTTGTACAATGCTTCTCAGAAATCTATTTACAGTGCTTCTGTGCTTGCAGGTAAAAATTTCCGGGTTTTTTTCTTCTGAAACTAGTGAATATTTAGCTGCAAGGAGTGTAGTGGTTGTCAGGGAGATGATCCTGCCACTTCTACCTAACCAAGAGATGCTCCAGGATTAATACAGTAAGACAGTAATGAGGGGTGACACCCAGCTGAAGACCCGACAGCTAGTCAGATGGCACCCAGATAGGTCTAACATGTTGCAATGCCCAGTGGGTATCCCACCTACCAGTGCACCCAAGTTGCACCCAAGAACGGGCAATTTCTGCCTTTGCTTCCTTACTTCATTGTTCCCATAGCAACAACAGTGAGTGGAAACATAAAAGTGAGTAATGTTGTCCATTTCTATGGAAAGATTAATCTAATTCCAACAAAACAAAACTTGAATCAGTCGACTTGTTTTAAATTACCAGTGCAAATTACAACAAGTGTGTTCTTGGAATTGAATGCCATGCCATATATTTTCTGCATTCTCAATAAACACTTAATGGCCATTACACCCATATGTGCAAGGTGAACATCCTATTATAGAGTCAGTCCCAGAGCCTCTACTCTTATGAGAAGTATTTCCAGTAGATTTTGGAGCAAGGCTCTGGGGATTTGAGCTTACTCAACCTCAAGAGCATTTTTTAAGCTAGGCACTGATGTTGGGCAAAAAGACCTGGCCTGGCACACAGTCAGCATTCCAGTTTAAAAAGGTGTTCGGTTGGGTTGAGGTCATGGCTCTGTGCAGGCTGGAAAGTGATCCATGCTTGGCAAATCGTGTTTTTATAGACCTTTTTGTGCACATGGACAGTATCATGCTGGAACAGGTTTGAGCTTTTTAGTTCCAGTAAAGGAAAATCTGAATGTTACAGAATACAGAAAGGACATTCTGGATAGTTGTGTGCTTCTGACATTGGGGAAGGCCCCTGTATGGTGTAATGGCAGGTGTCCATGTATTTTTGGCCATTTAGTTTATCAGCCCACATCAGCTGTTTTACCATAACTCAACTGTTTTAGATTTAGATTTAGTTTCAAATTGAGAAGTAAATTCTTTCCAGTATGCTAACAGTGATGCATCTATTTTATCTATTTCCCTTTAAAACATGATTTACTCAACCCTACCTTGGCTTTAAGGGATATCCATAAAAAGCTCCTATTAGCTGTACAGAGAGGCCCCTTTAACCCTGAGATTGCTACTGGCCACTTTCTCGCTGGAAGTGAATAATGAGTGGATCTCTTTCTAAACTCCTCATTAAAATATCTGCAAAACAGCACAGGTAAACTCTTCTCTTCAGTTTGAGAACAAGAACACAGACTTTTGTATTCAAAGTATACGTGAGCTGATTACGTTTATCTGGCTGTATTGTTATGCAATAAAGGGCAATCCTATTACACAAGTGGAATTTCAAAAGGCCGTTTGAAGGACCGCAAATTCAAGCACTATGTGAGCCAAATCTTGCTAACGTCTATCTAAGTGCAGCAAAGGAAAGGAGCATTGAAGCAGTATGCTACTGGCCATACCCAGTTTCACAAGTGAAGGAAAAACTGAGTTTTGCATAGTTACACCCCAGTGTACCCTAAACCTCTGAGCTAGATCACGTCTACAGTGCAATCACACAGCTTTTACTTTTACGGAAGCCCAGTTTCACTGAACCATATCTTTAGCCCTCCACCCTGCTCCACATATATGTCCACTTCCTAAGGATGTTTTGTTCAGATTTGAATGCAAACTTTTAATGCAAACACCAATACGTATATCAATGTAATATCACATATTCAAAAATGCTTCAAATGTTGCAAAACTGTTACAAGGAGTAGTTTTATGAAGTGGAAACAAACTCAAGATCCTTTATAGCATGTCTTCAAAAGTTTGTATTATAGTGACCGACCTTTCTCGCAAAACTAGCGGCTTATATAAAACTTAACGAGAGAGTCTTCTGGGCCTTTGGAGCAGGGCTCTGCGTGCTCTCTTTGAAGCATGACCATATAGTCTAAGGATGCTCTGCTGCAGCCATGGCTCCAGGCCAGAAGAGCAGGTAACAAGCCTTTCCCACACAGCCTGAGCAGTCGCTCACACCGCTAACTTCCTGACTCAGCGATAGCCAGCTTTGAATGAGGAAAAAGAATTAAGTCAACCGAGCTTCAAAGCAGTTTCCAGGTTAGGGGTCACCTGAAATGCTCTCAGATAAAAGCGCAGCTAGAGTTCTGCTGCTACAGAG
>JAOVVF010000028.1:8897258-8923708 GCA_028565595.1 Duopalatinus emarginatus | reverse complement strand
AGAGAGAGAGAGAGAGAGAGAGCGAGAAAGAGAGAGAGAGAGAGAGAGAGAGAGAGAGAGAGCTAAAACTCTTCATATTTAAATGGTAGGTAAATGACATGGTTCAAGAGGATGAGTTATGATACGGGACTGATAAATGCTGCATTATATCAGCCTTATCGAGCTTGCGTTCAAATTAAGCCAGAGAAAATAAACCATGTTTTTGGTGCTTTTTGTTTGAGTTGTAGTGTAGCCCAAATGTCACATCACTGACTGAGATGGATCTTGGCATAGCCTGTTGAGAATCTAGGCACACAGTCTTCTCTTTCTCTTCCCTGTACTCCAGTGAACGTAATAGTCACATATTAATGGCAATTAAAATGCATTATCCACTCATTTAAACCAAATAAACAATATACAGAACACACACAGGTCACTATAGTAGAAACACCAGTACTTCTGCCTACTCCTGCAATTATCCAGTCAGCCATGTGGCAGGAGCACAATGCATAAAATCATGCACATGCATATTAAGCACTTCAGTTAAATGCTGACATCAAACATCACAATGGGGAAAATGTGATCTCAGTCACTTTAAACCTTGCCATAGTTGTTAATGCCAGATCGGCTGGTTTGGGTATTTCAAAAATCACTGATCTCGTAGGATTTCAAATATAACCTTCTCTTATTGTAAAAAAAAATAGTACAAAACAAGAGTGCCTATAAGTTCCATAGCTAGCCCCAAAAGTAGCTAGCTCCATAGGTAGTCAGAAAAGGATGGCATTTAATGACTCTTTACATCCATGTTCAGCAGAAAATAATCAAATAATGCACAACACAATAATCCTTGAGGCAAGTGGGTCACAGTATAAGAACACCGGTTGTCATTTCAGTCACTCTAGCATTAGATTATCAGATATTGGCCATTATTTTTTCTGCCTTGTCTCATCATTGTAAAATACTCAAATGCTTCTGGCACCAACTCATCTGTAGCACTGCACTACCACAACATGACAATCTGATCGGATAATTACATGGATGAGCAGGTATACAGGTGCTGCTAATAAAGAACGCTATGCATATATTCTACACTGGGCATAAGTGAGTGTAAGTGAGCAGCTAAATATATATACAAACTCTGTACAGCTGGAACTGTAAAAACTATTACAGCCATTAAATACAGATGGATTAAAGTCAACACTTAATTTGATGTTGGAAACATTATTCCTAGAACACAACTGCAAGCACTCAGGGCAACAACGCATATGCAGTGTATCTAAACAGATAAGTAACTGCTTATATCAAGGTAATAAACTGAGACATTTCGGATGTGCTTGTGTAACTTACAGATGTGCTTTATGACTTGTGTTGCATATACATGGCAAAAAAAAATGCATACATCTCTAACATACTTAAAAGCCCATAAAACATACTGATTCAATATAACTTGTGTAAGTTTCGCCCGAAAAGCGGTTACAACAGTATTACGCTTTGAACTCCTGCAGAAACATCTGCTATTGCTCAAAGTGAATCAACTTTATCTCAAAGCCATGGTCTGGGAATCTATGATAACGTCTGATGACTCCTGTCTTACACATTCTACTGAACCATGCTAACTGAGAAGCAAATATGGAGAAAAAATATGGAGATGTGAGGTCTTACGTGCCACATCCAAGCTTTACTCATCTACACTCCGAATACCACACTTGCTTATTCATCAACCAGTGAAGATTTTCCCACCATGCTTCACATTGTGCCTCATGTTCCAGCATACTTAATGCTAGCCTATCTATCAGCATAGGTTTCTATCTTTCATCCGGAGCTTTGGCCAGGAACACCAGGCATGAGGAACACACCGTGAAAGGAACAGGGCAACGTGCATGCATATAGTTACAAGCATTCCAAGTCCATTCATGCATGTTTCTTGGATCTGGAATTCACCTATGGAGGTGGGAGGAAAGCAGAGACACCAAGACACAGGCAGAATATACACAAAAATCAACAAAGACAGTGACCAGGTCTCAAATTTGAAACACTGATTTTGGCTTAGTGTTACACTAATACATCTGACTAAAATGATTTGGTAGTGGGATTTCATTATCTCATTATCACTATACACTATACAATATTATGTACCTTCTTCATGCTATATGACAGCAATAATCCTAATAAGTCTAAATATACATTATTGTGCCCAGAGTCAAATGAGAAAATAAATAGGGTTTTCATTGGAAGCAACCCCCAACATTTTTTTTCTTTTCATCAGCCCCATTTGGCTGCAGGATATGCAGCAGGATCCAGGCCAGCGTGGTAATGTTTAATAGAGTAAGTGGGTGACACGGTTGTGCTTCTTATAGTTCACACTTAAAGTATTAGGGTCTTCATAACCAACAGGCCTAATAACACTCCCCACATCTAATTAACAATTACTACATGCACATAAACCACGCTGGTACAAACCATTTCAGTGCTAACATTAGACATGATTCTATTATGTATTTATGCAGTATTTTATATCGAACATTTTGAATTACAGATAAAAAATTATTACAGATAATTACAGATAATTGTGTAATAATTTTGCAACTTTTTTGGCAACTATTGTGGCAAATTTAGTCCATGCCTATCATAACCATTCAATGAGCCCATAATATTGCATTTTCCCCTTTCCTTTTTAGCCTTTTAAGACAAATTCCACATATCAAATGCCCATATAAGTCTATGCTATTCTGCAATAAGGCTTAGTCATTGTTGAGTCTGGTTCCAGGCTAATGCAACTGTTGAAACAAATGAAACTGTTGCTTACTCTTTAGTACAGAAAACCCATTGGGTGACCACCAAAAAAGCAAAAGCTGTCTACTTTTATTTCCTCTGCATGCAGGATGTATACAAGCATAAAGCCTTGCTGTCTAAACACAAATAGAAAGGTGTTCTAACTCTTTTTAATATATGTTTACAGGAGAGATTAGCTAAGAGCGAAGTCTTGTGGTCAGTATTAAAAACCGGCTAATTTTTTTCATTCTGCAGAAGAATCCGACTGAGACTGAAGTGCCATAACCAATGAATCCCTGTTCAACATACAAGGCTGTTGAGGGAATGTATGTGAAACCATTTAACATCGCATGTTTTTAGATAATTCCATCATTATATGATAAATTTTATTGTGCCACAATATTCACTTAATTCTGTTATCTGATAACATATTTTACCACTAACATATTTTAACATATTTACATATTATAACATATGATAACATATTTTACAGTGTGAATCAAAACCAGGATACTTTTTACGTAATGGTGAATGAGGGGGCCACATGTCTGGAACATGGCCACCATCTTGAAAGCCACTATATTGGATCAAGGGTACATTTTCAAATGTTAAGGGTTCATGTGTCCTGTGACTTTTGACTCACCCTGTGTGTGTGTGTGTGTGTGTGTGTACTAAATGACCACACACACACACACATTTCCTTAGATGACATTAATTAAATTTCGAAAATGAAATTTTTACAATGACTTACAGGCACACCAATGAAGGATTGACTCTCGCATTGCCAGAACTGCATTTCTGAAACTCAGTTCATATGAAACTTGTAGCAAACTAGAGCGTTTGCTTGCCGTATTGTAAACTGAGTGCCAAATGTGTGGTCATTTGATTATGTTGCGTTTAACTGAGCAAATCATATTACGTTTCTGATCATCAACAACGCAGCGTGTGTATAACCTGTGTATAACTCTCCTTACTAATTAAAAGAATCTGAAAATTAGTAGGAGTCGTTGACATCAAAGCATAATTACAGGGTTTGTAGGTGTTGTAAGATCTATGCTGTAATTCAAGGTTTGATGCAGCATGGGTAATACCTGAAAAGCCACACTATATTCAGAAATCCCCTCTATTACTGACTCAGGAATATACAGTTATTAAACAAAGTCTGTTAGTTTTCTACATCATCTAGCTCAAATAAACTTCAAACAGATTTCCATAAGGTAATTATTTGGTATAGCTGTAAGGACAATGACTGCTGAAGGTGCACGCGGTCAGAGTTTGCACGGAAATCTTGACTAAATCCAGTGCCGCCATCTTGTGGTTAGAAGATGATGAGGTGTATGTGAGTATTGGTTACGTTCTTCGTTGCATGTATCCGGAATGTCATTTGATGTAACTTCCTTCATGAAATGTCCATGTGGTCTGAGGTGGTGAGCTGAATAGCAGTTACGTACAATGTCGTCTGCGAATCAAGAGCACTAACAATATCTCTTAACACTGCCTGAGTCTAATTTTCTGTCCTAATTCTTACTCTGCACTCTAAGATTTACTTCTGCTTATTATGTATAAGGCAAGATGGTATGCAGAAATAAGTCAGTAACCACGAACAAATCAGTAGCAATACGCTCTCCATAGTTCTGATTTAAATCTGTATTCAGCATCATGACTGTGAAACGGTACATGAGGTTCTGTTATACTGTACATGCTTGAGTTACAACTAAGTACATGCTGAGTGCAAGCTATAAGTACATTACATAGCACTACAGACAATCTAATATTGCACTAGTATTAAATCACTCATTTTATGATATGATTATCGACAGTGTTTATCACTCCATGATCAGTCTCAGGCCTGTCGGTGAGATTACCACTTATACTTATATCGACCATGGTTTTCTTTATTCCAGCTACACACGAAATTGTAATTAAGCTACTCCACATATCGATGCTAATAAACAGACTTTTATCTTCGGAAGAGGTTAATAAAATTGCTGGAGCAAGACACTGGCACTGTCCTCTGCTATGCACGGCTGGCACTTTAGTATATACACAATAAAATCATATTCCCAGTAGACCAAAAGCAGCCTCAATATGTCCCTAGTCCAGGTGGAGTGTGCTGTTTTTGAGGCAGATGGCAAACAGAAGACACCTGGGTACAGGGTTGGCAGACTGTCCAGTCAAAGAGGGTTCACTTTGTCTTGGGCATGGTAGCCAACAAGGTAGTGGCCAAAATACATTGCTTACCTAATGATATTTAAAGCGAATTGCCTGGGTTTTTTTTTTCTTTTTTAAGGTCTTAAATAAACCGTTTACCTAATCTGTGTTAGGATGGTAGACTGCAGTAGTAAATCACAGGAGGAAGATCTGACAGTGATAAACGTAACCTCTGGCATTGTGTCTTCCTATCTAAAAAAAAAAAAAAAAAAAAAAAAAAGTCTCATATAACTTGCTGATTACGCAAGGCACTGCGTAATATCATCCCAGCCAAACTTAAAGACGAACCTGGTTCTTTCTTGTTATCTGGCCTTTATTCGTCCTACTTCTATCCCAATTTAATAATAAATGCTTATTTTATATACTGAGTTGCGCATCTTATCAGAGCTAGAAGCAGATTTTATGCATCTGTCCTGTTTTAAATGGATTATGGGAAAACACTGAGGTACTGCATAATATCTCTACTCTCAAATATGTCCTACATTTCTTACATTTATATGTATAGTTCATCTGCAGTGTCTCTCAATGAATAAAAAAAAAAACTCCTGCACACGATTACATATTGATGTGCTGTAAAAATATGTAAAAGTGGCGCAAAGATGGACACAAGCAGACTGGGTCATACAGACTCAACTGCCCCGATTGTCCATAAAAAGAGGTTATTTCTTCACAGTATAAGTAAATCTCATCTTCCTTTTCCTTTCTTTTTTCTTATCCCCCTCCATCTCTCAACCACCTCTCTTTCTTTCTTTCTCAGCCCCTATTGGTTCAGAGCTCACCTCCCCAGCAGCACTGTCAGTGGGGGCTGCAGCAGTAGCTGCATACAGCTCCAGGAACCTGCAAATACTGCAGAGAGGCATTAAAAAATACATCTAGTTTTCCCTCTATTTCTGTTCCCGAAGTTCTTTTTGTATAATCCTGATTTTACATGTTTGACTTAAAATGCATTGTTTAAAATACAATATTAGAAGAAACTAATTTACATAAATGTCTCTCTTTATGTTACATATTATTATATATCTGCTTTTTTTAAGTTAATAATAGACTGAATTATTATGTAGAATTATGACGGTGATAAACATCTTAAACATTTTGTACCCCCCCAAACCCCCTCAGTACAGAATTATTTCATTCATTTCATTCATTCATTTATTATATAAATACATACATTAAAACACTGCTCATTTATTTAAAGCATTGAGCCTTTTTATTCTTTAACTGTTATTAATATGACATGCAAGTATGCATGATGTAGCCTATAGCCCTGCATGTTTTTTGCATTCACTAAAGTGTAATCTTTAAATGGGGGCAGCAGTAACCCTGTGATTAAGGATCCTACCTTGGGACCAAAAGGTCCCAGGTTCGAGCCTTGCCCTGCAATCGACAAGACTTGACTGAAGTGCCCTTAAGCAAGGTGCCTAACCCCCCCCCAAATGCTCCCTGGGTGCTCTGAATAAGGGGTCGCCCACCGCTTTGAGCATGTGTGCTCATTCCTCTCTAGTGTTCACTAGTGTGTGTGTGTGTGTGTGTGTGTGTGTGTGTGATAATGCGCAGAGGGGTTAAATAATACACAGAGGTCAATTGGTGCTCAGATGAGCACTCACTTACTGCGGTTAGTGAGCAGTTACTAAGAACGTAATAACGTATTAACATTAATATTGCGATTTCTATAAAGGCATAATGCAGTATATATGCTTCACCGACCCCAGGTCTACTTTGATGTCCATCATGTTTGTGAATGATTTGTTCTGGTCCTCATGAGTTGATCTAAAGCCGTATACAGGAGACAAATCTTTATTCCTTGTGCACACGCGTGTCTTTTTCAAGCACACAGTCTACTGCTACTTCACACTCTGATCGTGTTGAACGGATGGTACTAATCAGATGAATAGGAAACTGATTTTATCATGTGAAACCATGCCTATATATGATTGCAGCAGATTGTGGTGATGTAGTGGCAGTGTGTTTCATTCGCCTACAGCAGGTGTCTCCTTAATGTCTGTGCTGTTTCAACAATATCACCAAGGAGCCATTATATTGGCTAGGGTTCATCCAACGTCAGACCACTTGACATTTTCATTCTCGAGTTTAAAAAACTGGCGCTTTTTTTATCCAAGCTTTTTAAACGGTGCCTCGCGGCGGTGAGCAGCTCTCTCTCTCTCGCTCTCTCTCTCTCTCTCTCTCTCTCTCTCTCTCAGCTCTGAGTTTTAACCGGACACCTTTCAACTTCACCGGATCACTTTAGTTTGGAAAAAAAAAAAAAGATTTAAGTTCATGATATAAACTTTGTCTCTCTGTTTGCCGGCCCTTTCGAAAAGTGCGGACAAAAGCCGTTGTAACGTCCAACGCCGCCGGGCATTAGAAGAGCGAGCGGCCATCTGTGAGCGTTAGGAACTGGCAACCCCAGCAGCTGCAGTCGCAAAACGCCCTTACAAAGCAGGACATGCAAGCAGCTTCTGACGTCTGCGGCCACACTGCGCTAACGACGCGTACCGAAGCCGCGCGAGCGGAAACCATGAGCTCCGAACCGCTAAAAACGGCATCATCACGAGACCCATGAGTCTCCCGGCGACGGCATTTGGGCCGATTTCGCGTTCCCGGTCCGCTTCGACGACTATTTACGGCGAGGAAACCAATAAAGGACTCATGCAGGGGCAGCCCGATACCCCGTCATGGCGGCGCGGAAAAGAGGCGAGCTTTTTACGATTTTGGAAACTAGTACGGACACCGAAGCGAACGCGGCCTCCGACGGTGAAGAGTGCCCGGTAAATCTTCCCGTGGACGTAAAGTGGTTCGAGTTGCCGTTCAGGGATCCCGAGTCGGACGACGAGGACGAGCCGGAGGAGGAAGAGGGGGAGTCCGGGCTGAAAAACACAACAGCTGCGGCTACGGTGACGGCAGTGCAGGAAGACGCTGCGGAGTCAGGCGACTATGTAGCGGGAGGCGGCTGCAACATTATACTTGTGACGGGAAACGGGATCAAACACGACGAGTACGAAGATGAGTCCTATTATGCGAGCTCCAACAACTGCTCTGAGACCACGTCTACCGATTCGGATATTGATTTTTCCGATTTAGAGGAGGAGGAGCGCCCGGACCTGTTCGGCTCGTATGATCTTTTGGACGACGACTGCAGCAGCGCTACGGATTTCTGGGGCGAACCCGACCAGGTCATCTCGATTGAGCCATTTACCGCCGACAGTGGCCCTCAGCACTCGCTAGGGGATGATGCTGACACTTTGGACTATTTCCGGTTGCTCTTCCCAGATTCATTGTTTGAACACATGGTGGAACAAACAAATAACTACGCCCTCTATCGACAGAGGAGGAGCGGTCGATCAGACGCCCACTGGCACCCAACTGATGTGAGGGAGATGCGAGCCTACGTGGGGCTCAACGTCCTGATGGGCATCAATCAACTTCCAGAATATGGCATGTACTGGGCGAGTGATATTTTCATAGGCAATGCCGGTTTTAAGAAAACAATGACTGCCAGGCGGTTTGAGAAGCTGAACCAGAACCTGCATCTGTGTGACCGCCTGTCCGAGCCATCCAAAGGTGAGCTGGGGTATGATGGCCTGTACAAAATCCGGCCTTTGCTGGACATAGTGGGAAGCACCATGTGGGAAGCGTACTTACCAAATCGCTGCTTGACTATAGACGAGTGTGCCATTGCCACAAAAGGGCGCTTCTCCCCAACACAGTACATGCCCTCCAAGCCTTTACGGAAAGGCCTGAGGGTGTGGATGCTCTGCGACTCCCGCTCAGGCTACTGCCACCGCACGCGGCTTTACGTCGGTAAGCCGAGTGATGACGCAAACGCCAGTGCAGTGGGCCACCGAGTGGTCACCTCGCTGGCACGAGGGCTGGAGGGGCGCTACCATCACCTCTTTATGGACAGTTTCTTTACGTCTGTGCCACTGCTACAGCGGCTCCTGCAGGACGGCCTGTACGCCTGCGGGCCAACCAACCCAAATCGTCATGGCTACCCTGAGGCCCTTAAACCCCGCAATGTAGGCAAACTGTCTCCAGGTGAGTTCTACCAGTGCCAGCGGGGAAATCTAGTTGCCACTGTCACTCGGGATGCCAAGGTAGTCAGCTGCCTGTCATCCAACTCTGCACCAGGCATTGTTGGCATAGGGCCAGGAAAGCGAGACGGGGAAGGCAGTGACGGGGACTGTAGCAGCCTTTCAAGCCTTGGGATCGCTAGGCCGCTGCCACTGCTTTTGTACCAGGAGAACATGCGTGGCGTGGACTTGTGTGACCAGCTGAGGGAGTGCTATCAGGTAGGACGGCCGTGCAAGAAATGGTGGCGCTACTTCCTGTGGTTTTACGTCAACTTGTGCATTGTTAATGCTTATATTATCCTGCGTGAGAGTCGCAGTGGTGCTCCGCCAGCTGGTTTTAATGGCAAAGAGTTTACACAGCGCCACTTCCGTGTGCGTCTGGCACAGCAGCTTATTGGGGACTACCAAGGTGCCCGTGGCATGGAGCGAGCTGCCCGCAAACGCCACGCTGACTCACCCCTCGAATATGGACACCGGCTGGAGCGCATGTCAGAACGCTCACGCCGCTGCCGGAACTGCACCAACAAAGGCCTGCGGCACGAGAGCGTGTTCGGCTGCAAGATCTGCAACGTGCACCTGTGCAGAGGGGGGTGCTTCAGTGAATTCCATAAATAAGCCTTCCTTCCAATTTTTTTTATTAGACTTTGTACTGTTTATGTTGATGTCTGCTTTCTCATTTGGTTATGTGACACAACGAATACTGAGGATTTTGTTATACAAAGGCAATTGTTACAAGTACTGTATTCATCTTTGTAGTCTGATTTGATAATTAGTTATAGTGTCATAGTTGTAGAGATGCACGAATTTACAAGAAAATCAGCAATTATACATTTACATTAGTGTAGAATGTTTTGTCTAACTGCCTTTCACATTGCCAAAGGCTTTGTGTCACTTTTTTATAATCATTAACTACAATGCATTTTATTGACAAATAGAAACAGAATAGAAAAAAAACTTTGGTCTCTTACATTAACAATAGCAGTTACATTTTTCTGTGAGTTCTTCTTACACTTTTCCAAAATAAATACTCCAAGACGAAATTCACTTATTTTTAGTCACTTTTTATTACACGCAAAACGTCTTACATGTGGGACACACCAAGTGTCATGTGGCATCTCTTTGCCTGGGATTACTTTTACAAAACAGTATGAAACTTGTACGTTACGAACTGTCAAGGGAACACAGCTTGTAGTGGCGGCAAGGCTGAAAATGGCTCTGTGTGTCTCAGTGGAGGGACAGCTTGTAGCCGCTTTAAAAGCACTCCAGCCACGACAGCAAGACCATCTGTGCCCTGGCAGCAAAAGCCTTAATATGAGTACAGAGTCTTTGAAAGAGCCACTTTTAAAAGCAAAGAGCTGCCTCTCCACTAAAGAGAGCCCTCGACACACTCCTCCAGTTTAATGTGCTTGGGTATTATTATATGGATAACTGAGCTCTGTTTCTTTTCAAGTCAACATGTGCTGTGCGATTTTGGATGACTGACAAGTGGAATAAAACAGTACGTTTAATAGAGTGTGACTAATGTGACTTTGAAGACGAGAGATTTTGAATAGAGTCTGCATGTATCCGAGATGGGGAAGCTGTTAGATAGAGTTAAGTATGAGGATAAACTGTATGTCAATAAATATCAGATTTTTTTTCTTTTGTTCATTGTTAGGAATTTAAACAGTATTGATAATAGATTACTAAACTAAGTGGGAAAATCTAATGGTCATCATCTACGAGTGGATGCCATTAATAGATTAGATGATATGGTCTACCAGATAACACTCAGAGTAACAGAGCCGGATGGTGGAGTCTGTGAGTCAGTCCGTGAGCTCTGTATAAACTCACCATGCAGTATTCAATAGCAAGACGTACAAAGTGACCAATATTTCAAGGCAAGGTTAAATGGCAGGCTTAGTCGGAGCTTTTATGACTTTATTCACTGACCTACATTTATTACTGTAATTAATACAACTGTCAACTTTCAGCTGAGATCAGACAGAGAGAGAGAGAGAGAGAGAGAGAGAGAGAGAGTGTGTGTGTGTGTGTGTTTCTTTCTCCCTGCACTACGAGTCTGCTGGAAGCCCCGCCTCTCTGTAGAGGTTGGGGTGAAGTGGGGGGCGTGACCACGTGCGCCCCCCCTCCTCCTCCGAGGAATCACCATGGCAACGCCAATAAGAGACTACAGAGGGAGTCGCCAGGAGGCTCGAGCTGTTGTCATGGGTAACCTGCCTGTCGTGGGCCGAGAGATAACACACACACACACACACACACACACACACACACACAGGGTGCCTTTCCAAAATCTGGCAATGTGTGTAAGAGTAGCTGGATCAGGCGAAGCAGTTGAAAATAAAAATAAAATATAACTATATGCATTCTTATATTTATATTTTCCTTATAATGATTTTTTAAAAATGTTTATATTAATATTTTGCAATTATTTAATTTTATATTTATTTATTAGCTATTTATTATATTATTTATCTACCTGTTTATTTTTATCTATTTATTTATTTATTTTGTTTATCTAATAATTGTTTGTTTATTTTCTATTAATTTATCTTTTTATTATCTATTTCTTTATTTATGTGTTTATTGATCTGTTTATCTATTTGTTTATTTATTATTTATGAATCTGTTTATCTCTGTCTGTCTGTCTATTTATTTCTTTATTTATTTATTTGTCTATTTATTAGCAATTCATTCATTATTTATTTGGTTGTTTGTTTAGCTGTCTATTTATTGTTTCTTTTTTTTCCGACTAGCAGTACAGTTATTATGAAAAGTTTTTTTCATATGGTTATAGTAAGACTGACAGCAGATATAACCTATTCCCATTGGTTAACAAGGACAATATCACCTTTCAATGAGTACATTAAGAATAATTTCATTTATTTATTTTATCCTGGTTTGGACCCTACAATATCTAATTGTTGTTAAAGCTGAGTTCAGCCACTAGATGGCAATGTTTAAATGCTAACCAAAACAATTACCCATAGCTGCAAAGTAGTTTTAACTTGAAACCCAGGTTAATAATGGACTAAAATTGAAGTCAGTTCATCTAAAATGAAAGTCAGTTTCATGTCACATTTCTAGAGACAGGAGGCCTCTGGAAAAGTTAGACCTTGTTTAGTACTGTTTTTACCTATTTCTTGCATGAGGTCTTAAAAAACCTATGATTTCATCATCTGATTTCATCATCATCTGCTGCCAGTCCACCTGCCAGCATGTTTCTGACAGGTACAGACAATAACCTGAGCTCAAGATAGGTTGTGCCACAGTGCTATCTTCAAAAATAATAATGACGACTTAAAGTTAAGCTTTTCCCTAGTATGCATTTATTTTTCACAATTAGATATTGCAACATATGTACCGCTCTCAGGTTAATGCATGGTACCCAAAAGATATCAATATTACATGTTTTGATATTAGATATCATTTATATAGGGTGGCACCACAGCTCCAGGGATTTAGGGTTGTGGGTTCGAACCTTACTCTGCTTACTCTCGAACCAACCTCCCAAAAAAACATATTATGTGATTGGGATGTGCTAAATTGCCCTTAGATGTAAGTGTGTGAATGAATGTGTGTGGTACTCTGAGATAGATTGGTGTCTCATCCAAGAAGTATTCCTGACTTGCATTTAGTGATTCTGGTTCAGCTCTGGATAAACCGAGTAGCTGACGGACTGATTATTAGATATTCAGGGTGACGCAAAAGTCGCAGGACACATGACCACCGTTCCATCGGAAAAACTTCCTTTTTCCCTTTCGTTTCTGAAATCAAACAGATCCTGACTTTTGACTTTACCTGTAATTTTCATTGCCCCACTACACCTCTGACTACAAATTTTAACCACCACTGCAGTCCACCTAAAATCTATACTCCATTTAAAGATCTTTCCAGATAACAACGAATATTGAGCACTTTGAGCACCGCTGCCTAGTGGATGACTCAACTGGGTCACTATCCTCTTTCAAGAGCTTCTCTACTCTGCACACTTTCCTGCTTCAGGTTGAACTGAGGTTTAATTGTGAGATTTTCACCTTCAGTCCCTTTCCTGTCTCCTGTAGAGAAAGCAAGACATTTTGAATATGTGACAGCATGTGTGTCCCTTATGCCTCGCATTCCTGATAAGCCAGGGATCCAAAGATAAAGCAGATAATATTATAAATGTTATTATCAGCAGTATTTGTAGCAGCATTTCAGACTTCATCAAACTACCAATTTAACTCAATCTAACCTAATTACCAGGTTTTCCAGAGAATAAAAACACATCTCAATAGGCCTGAAGCTCCTAAGAACCTATTAAACCTATTATAACCTATTATAGTCCTGAAGAAGGAGGAGAAATACCAGGTGTAGGTGGTGTATATGTAAGAATAAGATGTCTTTTTTAGTCACTTGCAATGTAAGGCACTTATAATGTAATAGTGAGAGAATGTTAAATGATAGATGTACTACTAGTAGTATAGTATAAATTAGGTTTATTCAAGGATTTTGTGTTATTCTGTGTCTTAGTATTAAACACAAATGTATGGTGTATATGTAGTTTGCTAACTAATATTTTTATAGTCAGAAAATGCTTTCACTACATACGTATAACATTTTCATAGGCTATTGTATGATCAGATAATATCTCCAGATATTTTTCCCCAGATGAAGACAGACTAACCTGTGACACTGTTGTACTCATGTGGCAATAAAAAACCTGAGCCCTCTCTTCGGTCTGATGTATTATTTGGTACCGGTCAGGTGTGTCTCGTTTTAGGACGGGTGAAAAAATGGGCTAAGGGGATGAACTCATGCAGGTTATACAGAGTTGAGGTGAATTTTGCTGCCAAGCAGAGGCCTAGAAACCGTGAGCTAATGCATAGGACCCTGAAATAACAAGCTAAAATAATATATATTACATTGTGTTAATACAAAATTAAAATGTATATACAGTATAGGCCTACATAAACCATGCATAGGAAAGGTACATACTTTATTTTTCCCTTAGCAAAAACTTACCTTTAACATTGTCAACATTGACAAGCTGAAGTTATGATGGCTGGGCTTTTGGACGTGAATGAAGAAAAAGCTGCTGTTTCTGAATTTTTCACGGCAGAGTAAATCCTCTAGACCACCTGAGCAATAGTACATGTTTGAGTATGTGTTTGACTGTCACTCTGTTTATGAAATCTCTTGCATGACCTAAATCATGACACACAGTGTAGCCACACTACACCTGCAGTTTTATACCTACTGATAGTGCTGCGTTTTTTTGCAACCAGGAATTTTCAGTCTATTGTGGGAGATGTTTTTCATGTCCAGAGGTTTTCAGTGTGTAAGACTGTTGGTGGCTGAGTGGAAGGTGCCCTTTGCCAACGTCTAAATCAGTTTTCACTCTCAACAGAAGCAAAAGTTCACCTTTATTTCTCCCAGCACTATCAGTATCCTATTATATTAGCTACTGGAAATAATGCCACCTAGCATAGGCAAAATGACCTGCTGCAGCATGGTCTTATAAATTTAGCCCAACAGCAATATTTACCTGAATATGCTGGTTAAATTAGACCTGACTGCTTACTCCAGTATATTTTACTGAATTACTAGTCATTTTATTCACTGGTAGTCTAAACGTCATACTTGGGGCAGCCATAGACTTGTGGTTAAGCAACGAGCCTTGTGATTGGAACCGCCTGTTTAGATTTCCACACAGACAAGACATGACTGAAGTGCCCTTGAGCAAGGCACCTAACCCCTAACCGCTCCACGGGTGCTGTAGAAGGGTTTGCTCACCGGTCCCGGCATGTGAGTTTACCACCCCCAAGTGTGCGTGTTTCACTTTTTTACATGGTTTACATATAAATCTGGAGCTCAACTTGTGAGTCTGTGAGTCACTTTAATTCTAAAGCTTGGGGCATTTGTATCCAGAGATACAGCAGGGGGGCATGTATTTTACCTTTGAGCTTAAATATAATAATAATAATTATTATTATAAGAAGAAAAAAAACAATAGTAAGAAAATAAATAAATAAATAAAAATGAGAAAAAAGTCTTTATAAAACAGAATTTTATGTAAGACATTCTGGATTCCAATCATTAAATAAAAGCAGGCAAATATAAGGGTCATAAATCAAGATCAACACTGTGGAATACGTCATAAAAGAAGTGTAAAAATATATTATATTAGTTAGCCACCATGTCAACAGTTTAAGACAATGATCACATATATAAATAAACAAAACAAAAACAAAGTACAGTAATCATATAATCTTTCACAGCATTACATCGCAGTCCATACAACATAATTAAATAATCAAGTGGTATTGGTTCGAGCTTAAATGCTTGGCACGTAACCCCAGAACACGAGCACCACTTCGAGGTCGTCCATAGTGCCGTTTAAATAGTGAGTATTTAAAAAGTGCCCCATTTGTCACTGCATTCAGCAGGAACTCATCAATCAAAGCTAATCCAAGCCTGCTTGTGTGCTGGTCCATGATTCAAAGTCAGTGCCTTTATCAGTGTTTGCTATATCCATGTCCTGCTGGTTCACATTGGCAGGAAGAATCACCACAGGCAGTCTAATTTCTGGATTATAGGCGAATTTTATATCCAGATACACCTGAAACAGGAAACACATGTTGATCTCATGGACAGCTATTGTGTGAAGAATACGTGTATGTAGACATGCATTTAATAAGTTGCTATAGAGGAGATTTTGACAAGTAGCCTATGCAATGTTATACATACCCATGTTTCTAGCTGTATATTAAATTTAGAAAAAATTATAAAAAAGGAAAAGAAAGCTTTGCTGATTTAGTAGGTAAACCACCTTCAGTATGTACTCCACTTTAAGAACCCTGCAGTTGAGGATGGAGACGCAGGTATCTGCAGGAATGTTCAACACCTTGGTTACATTCTGCTTGGTCGATGGATCAACCGGATCTCCTTTCTCTATTAAGAGCTTTTTGGTGTGCATGTTTCCCTTGTTTGAGGTGAAGAAGCTCTGCTTCTGATACAAAGTGAACTTAGGTTTGACTGTACGAGAGGAGTTGTTTATAATGCCTACCTTCACCTTCATTTGCTCACCTGTAAATGAACAAAGCTTGTGTTAATTTGAAATAGAGAATGCTGATAGAATTGCAAAGGGTCGATCAATGCTGTGGGTCCTCAGCAGGAGGCCTGGGCAGCGCAGTAAGAGTGCAACTGGCAGCAGCTCACAAAACTCCACTTCCCAGAAGCCCCGGTACTGATTACTGGTGATGAGCCACAGCTGCTGGGCATAAAAGGCTCACTCAAACATGGGCTCAGTGCTGCACCTTTGTAGAGGGGCAGATGATAATGGTAAGTATTTTGGAGGGGGAGAAAATAGAGCGAGAGGAAAGTACAAATTAAGAAAGAAAGATAAATGTGGGATGAAAAAAAAAGAAAAAGTGAAAGTGGAAAAGAAACCAAGAGAAAAGTGTAGAATGTGAAAAGGACATAAAGTGGGGGATTGGGAAAGAAATGTACATAAATAAATAGATAAGTAAATAAATGAATAAAATAATACCCAAGGTTATAAATCTCAGCACACATATTATTAAAGCTGTAAAAGAGTGTGAGCTGAATTTAAGGGTTCTGCTTCCCGTATTTAAGTTCACTTATTTCTAAGTAAACATTTCAGTTAAAGGTGTTATTTTGAACCCTAGAGCTGAGACTACTGTTCTGAGTTTGTTTATCTATTATTGTTTGAGCACACCTTTTTATGGTGTCTCCTTTGTTTGCCATTGCTGCCTTTATATTGCCACCCTCTTGAGTGCTTTCCCACTTCTCCTGTTGAATCCAGTCTGAAGCACTGCTCTCTAAGCCAGTGGTTTGCCTGTTCAAATCCAGTCTGAAGCACGCTCAATTGTTAATGCACAAACGTCTCCTCATACATTATTTCCTCGGTTGTATTAAATCACGTGCACACACACCAAATCAAAGTGAATAAACCAGGAGCTCTGCTTTGGGTCCACTACCACCCCCATTTCTATAGCAACTATATAAAAGTTGTGGAGCTGAACGATATGGATGGTTTTCCAGAAAACAAACATACATTGTCCTGGATTTAGGCCAACATTAGTGACTTGGACTTCTCAAAGATGCCTTATTGGCATTTGTAGTTGTTCTTGGTCATGGGTCTCATGATGGACTTGATCTTGTCTAAGAGGGAAAAAAAAACTTTCATATTTGTTGACCAATTTGTAGATGTACTCCTTTCTTCTAAAAGACCGCCTAATCACTTCTGCAATGCACAACTTGAAGCCACGGTTCGTCACTGCTGCCAGCTAAGACCATCTGAGGACATGTTTGCTAGTGGCCTCAGTGATGGCTTGGAAAGCATCTGGGATCTTGACAACAGTTGCTAGAGACCTAGAATATTTGTCCACACATGTAGGCAGTGCCTATGGGTAGGCATCTGGTTAACTGCAGATTGTTCTGAGTATGAACAGAGAAAGACCAAACCCAAAAAAAGAACCAAAACACTGTTGATAATGGTGAATAAAGGATTTAATTTATTGTTTTTTAACTTGGCATGACAATACATCTGGGCATGTGCGTTAGGAGTCTGCTGACTAAGTGTTCAGTGTCATCAACAGCTGCTTGGCTTGCATTAAATGTCATATTTTCTTGCTTGAAATATACACTGAGTACGATATATGATGCTGTGAGATGAAATATGTTCCTAAATTAGGGTAGAATTGTCGTCTAAAAATGTTTTTGTGAAAAATGGTGAAGTGTTTTAATTATTTTGCAGTAATAATTACAGGTCTTACCTAAACGGAAACCCATTTTCTCTGTAGAAACATCCATGGTCACACTCCCAGATGTGAAGAATTTCATCTTCTTCTTTTTATACCCATGCTGAGATGCCTAAATAAGAATGTAAATAAAACGTCAAAATGAACATACAGGCTGCATTTCTGCTGTTTCGTAGCTTCTAATCAGGTTCCTACCATCAAGCCCGGTATGGACATGTCTCCCTTGGGAACATAGTTGAAATATACTTTGGCTTTTTTTGGAACGGACATTGACCTGCACAGTTTGGCTTCTAAACAGTAAACCACCTGTCCATGGCAGCCTTTAAAGGATGCAGGCATGTCTCTGTAAAAATGTGGCACAAGCAAACCTGTTTAAAAATATGAGTGAAGGACTGAAACATTATATAATGTATTGGACTGATACTCACTGATGAGGAATCTGAAAGGTGAATGGGTAGACATGGATTCCAGGTTCAACAATTCTTGAGTCTTATAAGGAGAAAAGATGCATATTATTATTATTATTATTATTATTATTATTATTATTATTAAATAGTAGGAGTAGGAAAAGTACTAGTAGTAAAAGTACGAAGGTATTAAAAAATCAATCATTTACAACAACTTACAACACTGCCCAGAGTCATTTGTTAACAGTGAGTATCCATCCTGACCTGCAAATGAAAATGAAGTGTGAAAAAAGTGTGAAAAAAAAACATCTTACTGATCACTGATTAAAGTCTCTTCAGTATATTACGCCAATGTTGTTGCATCCACTGCTTTAGAGCCATTTACTAGTCATAGATTGTCATTGGCCAGTAAAGTTTTTCCTTTTTGGGGAGTAAGAAACAAGCTGGTAGTGTCTCAAATGGTGCCCATTAATATTTCAGGCCCCCAATATCACTTTGACCTTGACCTAGAAACCCATACTGTATGCACAGTAAACTATGCAAAAGAACATCTAGATAAGCCAGAGACATTTTAGAGACAAGTCCTGTGGACTGGTGACATAATGTTGGAGAGAATGTGATGAAAGTATTAGAACAGGATGGTGGCGCTATTTTGCATTGGGCTTTTATAATAGACCAACAAAAAAAACCCTTTACATATACTTTAGATGGGAGAATGTAGTATAACAGTAAATATCAACAAATTCTGTGATCCCAGCAAAGTGAAGCTGTAAAGACAACAGGACAATAATTCGAAACAATCGGATATTAAACTCCACCTTGAACTACATGCAGAAATGCAAGGTCATGTTCGTAACGGCCGTCACAGTCGCCTGACTTCTGAAATCAGTGGGTGAATCTTAAACATACTGTTCTTAAAAGATGACCCAAGAATATCTCAGAACATGAAATATATCTGTGGTTGAAGATTCAACTCATTAAATAACAGAAAATATCCAGGCTGGCTACATTAAGCATGGCAACCAGTGATCTCTACCAGATGGGCTGTTACTAAGTCCTACATGTGCGGTGTTAAATACATAGCATAGCTAATTAATCTAATAAAAAGCTTGGTTGTTATTGAAGATTCACAGGACAGCTGCTCTTAAACAACATTGCTTTTTGCCAGACAACATTTTTCTTTAGCACAGCTCTCTTTAGTAAAATTTCATAACACATAACGCAACATAAACCACTTAATAAAGAACGGATAATAGAACGTATCCCTCCTTAGCCTTATTGAACTAGCCGAGCTGTATATGTGATTGTGTCTTTATAATTCACAGTTAATCATTCACAGTTCTGGCCATTGAACAATTTTTAAAAAATCACAATTGTAAGATAAATGTGTTGTTGTTGTTGTTGTTTTGTTTATTTGTTTGTTTTTAGCCCCCTTTACCATTAGTGACCAGACTAGCCATTACTAACCATTACAGAGTTACTTGTCCGGAGATGTAGTCTCCATTAGTAAAGGTTTTTGCTCTCTGCTTTCATTTAAGAAATCAGATGTCACTGATATCCTTCATTTTAGAAACCATAGTTCAGGCTAGTTTAAGATGTGCACATTGTGTGCTACTGCTGAAAACACAACGTCAGTCTACTACTAAAGTGTAAAGTCCAAGGGCTGCTTCTGACTTCAGCAAGGTTGCACCCTAAAAAAAAAAAAAAAAATTAACACCCCTGGCTGCAGTTCGAGGAGGTTTGCAGCCGGATTGACCTGTAGCATATAGCATGAGATGACTGAAATAAATTGTCCCCTACACTTTTTGTGGCCCGCCTTTAAGCCTTATGTAAACAGCTGTGTCATGTTGGCAGTGAAGAATGTCAGAACAAATGCTAAATGCTAAAGTTACCCAGTAAACAATAACAAGTCACAATCTCGCCTCACCAGCCCGCCTTAAAACTTTAATAAAGTCCCTTATATATCAAACACACCTAACTTTTAACTTCTACTCATTAACAAATTTGTGGTATCAAAGAACCACTTCGAAACGAATTTCAATACCTGAGCATCTCTTTATGTTTAATAGGATTTCAGAGAGAGCTTTTAACTGTGGAAGGTGCTGAAATAAATCCATCTACACTGTAAAAACATCCAACCTAAAAAAGTACTTTATGTAGAAACAAGCAATTCAACTCCAATAATGAACCTATTAGTTGATTCAAAGTATTTGTCTTGAATAAACCCAGTTCAACTGTATCTTACTACATGAAATATTGTTTTGGGTTGAACAGACAAATAGCTACAAGTCGCACTATAAAAATGTTCATTGTTTGGTTATTTTCTGGGGTTTAAATGTTATCATGCTGATTTTCAGTCATGATTAGCTACCTGCTATTTAGTCTACTTTTTAGATAGGAACCTGTAGCATGGGCCCTTGGGCTGGTCTTCATCCAGGTCTTTGTTTAGATACCAGTAGTGTACCAACCCTGTTCCCTGCCTCGTTTTTTGTGTTTTGTTCCCTTTGTCTACAAAATGAAATCAAAGTTGGTTTGTACTAAGTACTTAATTTCACACATACACAAATCCTGTCTGTTTAAGTTATGTTTTATATTCTAGTGTCAAGTGCATTATATGGGTTACCACCAGGGTCACAACCAACACAGAGCCATCAATGTAAAGAACTGCAGGACAAATAGAAAAGGATATAATCTATAGCACTTCTTTACATTTAATAGATAAATAGACAACAGAATAGTATAATCTTAAGACATGCTCTGTCTATAATACTTGTTATTTGATCGAATTATTTTACTGGATTTTTGGTTTTAAAAAGAAATACAGTCAGATAAATACTAGCTATATGTATATACAGGTAGCCGTACATTTGTATAGCAGGTGATGTTTTACCTTTTTTCTGTTCTTCAATGAAGTACTGAATAGATTTGTAGCAGGTTTCTTTATCGTGGTAAACAACTATGTTGTATCTGCCGTGATGTTCAGACCACATCACAGATGCTTTCCCTTTGGCTTTGACAAACAAACTCTCAATATGAGTTTCCTTCGTCACCTCCAAAGTTACTCGGCCAGAGATGTAGTCTCCATTAGTAAATGTGCTGCTTTTACTTGAGGGATCAAATGTAACCGATATATTCTTCACTTTACATGCCATAGCTTAGTCCAGGTGGTTGTCTTTATGTATCACACTCTTCAACCTGCCGCAGGCTGTTCAACCACAGTGACGTTTTAAAGCTACATCAACTCGACTCATCGCCCAAATACCTGCCTGCTCCCTCTACAAGTGCACTACCAAGAGAATAAGCCAGCGGCTGTCAAAACCCTGGTAGTGCATTACATGTCCAGAGGCATTTGTTAGTGTCCTTTTGTTGCCTCTGTAGGCAAATGATGTGGGTGAAGTTGGGTGTGAGAAAGTAGGAGCAGTGCTGCTGACTCCAGAGTCGGTGGAAGTCACCGGATGATGTCAGAGGCTAATTTGGATAGTCAATGAATGGCTAGAGCCATAAGTACATACTGCATATATACATGGTTGGTGTTGGTACAGTGGTAACATCATTGGCGCCCATGTGCAAGACCTGGGTTCAATTCCTGGTCTGGGCAACCTGCCTGTGCTACACCAATATGGGTCCTTGGGCAAGACCCCCAACACCACGTTGGTCTACCTGTAATAGCAGTAACTTTTTAAGTTGCTCTGGATAAGAGTGTCCACCAAATACTGTAAAAGTAAGGTAAATGCATGAATAAGTTCTGTGGAATGGGATTGAACAAAGCTTTATTAGAATAGAAATGTTTCTTATGAAAATAATAAATTATTGATCATGTCACCAATTTTGAAATGTATTACAGTGTCAAACCAAACTGTTTACATGGGGCCTACGTATAGACCATTTACCAGGAGTGTAGACACTAGCTTCATTACATTGTACACATACTGATTTCATCTTATCTTGTATTATAGAGTAAAAATGCATCTGGCACCTACAACAGCATGGATATTCATCATTATTTGAGAAGTATAGGAATTCCCTGGGAACCCCATGTTGGATGATTATACCACACGATGGCAGTGTTTACTGGATGACATTTCTGGAGACATGATGTTCCTTTTTAGAAATGTTTGCCCCCCCCCCCAGGTTCAGAAACATCAGAAATGCTATTTAACACTTTTTAGTGCAGTGTAATTCTGTTTCCATACACTGCAACATAACCACCTTTTTGTATGTAGACACAGTCACCCTAAGGTTAATTTAGTATTTTCAGTTTACTCTGGACTGTGGGAGGAAACCACAATGACATGGGTGTTTATTATTATTATTTATGTAAATTCATATTCTATGCTTTCTGCAATACAAAAAAAAGTCTTATTGCACCATAATAGGTACTACATGGTTTTATTCATATAATACAGTCACTGCAGTTCTTTTAACTGTTATTATGAAAAGACCGACTGCAATAAATACCTAATACAGCTGTTATTTATCTGTCTTTTAAAGCATTTTACATAATACATAAAGTCATAATACATCATTTTTAGATATTGTTTAACTAAAGAATGTGCAGACTGAAATGTAATCTGTATCTTTTTCCAGCAAAAGCCTTCGGGTGATTTTTGAAATCCTATAATTACTTTGGCTCTCGTCCACCTAATTAATTCCCAAAAGTATTTCTCTTGTTCAAGATTGTATCTTGGATGGCCTGAGGTATTGCCTGTTGTTATGAATAGGCCTAATGATAATTGCTTGCAGTCAGTTTGTAATGAACATCATGTAAGTTACTCTAGTACAGCTGTAAAGGTACAATATTTGTATGGTCAGTTTTCTATAAAATGTTCTGTAATAGGTGTCATTTTATTTGGTCATATCAACTAACATGTCAGAACAGCACATTTTCTTACGGTGCTTTAAGTATATTTGATTATTGAAAGTGAGAATACAGAGAATGCATTTGACCCATTCGTGCAGTGAAACACAAACAGCACACATGCCCAGTGTGGTGGGCAGCCCCTTTATCCTAAGCACCCAGGGAGCATATGGGGGTACAGGTTACTTGCTCAAGGGCACGTCAGTCGAGTTCTTAACCACAAGCTTACAGCTGTCCCACTGCATTGTCTATACATCATTACATTGTGATTACATTGACATTGTCTATATCTAATGCTGTTGTGTGTTGACTCCCTGTCTGTCTGTCTGTCTGTCTGTCTGTACATAGGTCTGTAAATGATATAATTTATCCAATGTCTTGGAATTTATTTTTACTTTGTGAATTGTCGACTTTACTTTGGCGGACATTTTCATAAAAGTATTTTACTGAGCAGCTGATGAAGGTCTGTCATTTCTAATATTCACTGTGATTAAAATATAATCATTTCTTACAGGACTCTTCTAAGATCGAAGATAGATACTTCTACATATAGCCTCTCTGAGGCTACACCAATAAAAAGCACACTCAAGCAGTCGTGTTAAATCTACAGTGACTAAAATAAGCTGTTATATTTCACCTGAGCTCTTAGTAACTGTTTAATGCAGCCCTTCTCGCCCACTGCTTTAGGCAGCCCTTACACACACACACACACACACACACACACACACACACACAGAGAGAGAGAGAGAAACAGAGAGAGAGAGACAGAGAGACAGAGAGAGAGGGAGAAAACAAGTGACAGACAGACAGACAGAAATAGATTTGGGGGGGGGGCAAAAAGGAAGGGACCGAGAGACAGAAAGAGAGGGACACAGAGATGGAGACAGAGACAGGAAGGGATGTACAGAGGGAGAAAAAAAGAGAGAGAGAAAGAGAGAGAGAGATAGATAAACAAAAAGAGAGGGGACAGAGAGAGAGAGAGAGAGAGAGAGAGAGAGAGAGAGAGAGAGAGAGAGCCACGTGGGATCCTGAACCTGGATCCAGAATGGGCGTGGCCACGCACTAGAGCCTCAGTGGATGTCCAGGAAGAGGGCGTGGCCCATCCTTGTGGTCCACCCAATGGTGGGAAAACACTGCGCGAGTCGCTATGGTGACGGCGCTCGGCTTGAGTGCGTGATGGGTTGACAGGTTGCGCGCGCGGCTGTTAGGGCTGTACGCGAGCATGTACTCCAAGAGTGTGCGAGTACCGTCGGATAGTCAAGCCCGAGAAAAGTAAGTTGATTTACCTATTCCCAGGGAAGACCAGGGGAACAAAATGGCCAGTGTGGAGCCTGTTATGTGCGTCGCAGACAGACAGACAGACAGAGAGAGAGAGAGAGAGAAAGAGAAAGAGAGAGAGAGGTCTGGTGCTTTAAATGAGAGCTGAGCTCTGTGCAGAGGATTTCATCCTGTTTGAGTTGAAATGCTCAGTGTCACTGATTGACTACAGTTCTACCTCGTATTTGACTTGTTCACTATGTAAAGCGTCAGTAGGTAGGCTACATGATTGTACTTATTCATGTTTTGTGTGCTGACTCAGTAAGAGTAGATTAAAGTTATAGGCTGAAGCATTTTAGGGGTTGATATGACATGAGATTGTGCCTTTACATACTGTTAGATATATATATCAGTGTGATTTTTAACAGCAGGAAAACTAACAATAATGGTAGCTTTGTGTGTGCACGTGTGCGCATGCGTAATTGGTGTCAAACGCATGATGCAGCCAGTCTTGATATGTAGCTCTGGACATGTGTACCACTTATTCTGTCTGTTACCGTATTGAGTCACTTCAGGTCATTAAGTTCATTTTTCCAATGCCATGTTTTTTTAGGGAACTGGTACAAGACACAAGTTTAGTGAAGTGAAGTGACTTATTGACCACTGTGCTTGCACACAGAGGAATTTGACCTCTGTCTCTGTTTAACCCATCTGGGTGATGAAACACGTACAAACTAGTGGGTAGTGAACATGTGTCTGGAGTGGTGGGCGATCCCATCGGGAGTCCCGGGAGTTTTTGCTGAAGGGCACTTTAGTCACGTCTTGTCGGTCTGGGAGTCAAACCGGAGACCTTTCAATGACACGACTGGATCCTTAACCACAAGCCGATGGCTGTTTGTGTAGTAATATGACCAGTGTTCAGTACCTGCACCTCTTTTAACACCAACTCATCAGCTACCAGAAAGCTAAGGGAAAACTTAAATCTTTGTATTTTTGACCCTCCAGGTTTTTGACACCTAGATGTAACCGTGTGTCAGTTTTGGTTGCAGGACCTTCACCATGACTGTGTCACTGGCCAGTTGTGAATATTTCACCTCAGTCCATCTGGTCACAGACACACTTACTATAGCATCAGTGTAAACAATGGACAGTCAGCTAAGGCCTGTACACTACAAAAAATAATGCTGTTTTAATATTAGAGATAAACATTATTATTATTATTATTATTATTATTATTATTATTATATGAACAGAATTATGCATTTAAATCTAGGAGGTGGATCCACCCTTTTGTTCCACATCTCTTATCTTATGAACAAATATACAGCCTAATTAAAATAGTTCATGCTAGTTAATGTTAACTGTTACATTTCTGATCATTTACAGATAGGGAGAATTAATTCAATGTGTAGATTTTGCCTAAGTAGAATATGCTATGGTATGGTATGGTATAAATCTCAATCTCAAACACTTTTTTTTTTTTTTTTTTTATAATTGAATATAATCATGTTTCCAAAGCAGATAATCATTTACTGCTGCTGACGACAAACCCACATGAAGAGTCTAAAATCACTATGATGTAAATACTTCAAAATCATGGATTTAGCTTTGGACTCTGACTGATATAAACAATCACTGCAGGATAACTATGACTGGACAGTTTTACTTAGGAAAACGCAGTCAAGTGTCCATCCGACTTCATGTTACAAAACTTAGATGAATCTTCTGGATACTATACATTTTTACTTTTCTATATAACAGGGGATTGCTATTATTACTACTCATGACACACCAGTGAAGATGGGTTCTCCTTTGAGTCTGGTTCCTGTTAAGGTTTCTTCCTCTTGTCATCTCAGGGAGTTTTTCCTTGAAATTATCCCTGCTGAATTGCTAATCACAAATGAAGCCAATGTATATAAATAATTAATCTACAGGGTGAGTCAGATGTCAGGATACATGATTTAGAAACTGCCATCTTGAAAACCGCCATATTGGATCAAGGAGAAAGTTTTTCCAGTGGAAAGGTGTTCAGGTGTCCTGTGACTTTTGACTCAGCCTGTAGATCCCTGCTTTGGGACACCATTCATTGCTAAAAAATTTAATTAAATTAAATTAAATAATTCTTTATTTTCTATGT